>JAVTVY010013031.1:0-53032 GCA_036873755.1 Hanleya hanleyi
AGATGAGATCTTAGGAACTAGAAGAAGTCACCAAAATGGATTTTACATTCCACCACGTCAACTGTTCTTTGGAATCACAGAACTCTACTCCGTATGTCCTCGATTATTCACTGGCCGACACGAAGACGGTGGTGTGTGGGACCCTATCATTCATACTCGTCTTGCCTCTGGTATTGTTCACGTTCCCATGTTTCCCATGTTTCCCGATAGGAACCACTGCAGCTGTATTATTAGGAGCATTGCTCATGGTGGCCACAGGCGTTGTTACTCAGGAAGAAACGTACGAGATTCTGGGAGAAGCGCCCAATATGAGAACAATCCTGTTATTGGTCAGCATGATGCTTCTGGCAGAGTATTTCGAACGAGAACACACACTTGAAGCCCTCCTGACTAAAGTTTTGAATAAAGACCAATTATTTATCACCTACGTCTTCAGAGTTACTGCGGTGACGTTCATCATGGCGGCCATATTTACCAACGACGCTGCATGCGCAATCATTACCCCTCTGTTTCTGCAAGTGTGGCAGAAGCACAAACGACCCAAAGTGGAACTGGAAACGTTGTTGCTCGCCATCGCGACATCAGCCAACATTGGGAGCGTCATTACCATTTTCGGAAACCCACAGAATGCTCTTATAGCTTCCGCAACCGAAGTTCCCGAATACAGGAAGAGTCGCCTTAACTTGTTTCGGTGTGTGAAGTACCTTTGGATACCTGCCGCCATTGGCTATGCTCTCAATCTGGCCTTTCTAGTGCTTCACTTCAAGTCACGGGAGGCAAGGAGTAAGGCGGCCTTGGATACGCCACCTGAAATGGTCGAACTGAATATGGAATCTAAACTTGAGGACAAGAAAATGTTGGAACTAATGGACGTGGATCTCAAGAGATCACCAAGCATGACCAGTTCTATAAAATGCGAAATCGATGATGGTTCTAGATCAAGTTCCTTTAGATTTAGGATTTTCCTCGTGTTCTTGCTGGTCACAGTGGTCATACTACTGTTCATACAGACGGATACAGTATCATTTGATATAGGTAAGATCTTCATCCATTCATTTAGTATAATTAGTACGGCTTATAGCGTTGGACGCACCGGTTCTCGTCAGATCGCCGACGTTAAGTGTGTGTGCGTGTGTGTGAGTGTGTGTGTGTGGGACAAAATCCGACAGTGTCGTGTATGTCTGTCCTCTCTCATCAGGGCATGTTTATAGTATGTGCAATTCCATTAACCGTGCATATTTAAAACGGAAACATGGCGTAAAGGCCCACTGTGAAATATCCTAACATATCACGTAAGAAACATAACTCGTTTATGTAATGCGGAACAGTGATTTAGCGTCATTTCATCTACTATAATGTAATTGGTGGGTGATGTCGCTGATTCAGCGATTAGCTAGCTTCAATACATTCTTCTAGCAGGTTACAGGAAGGCCCCAAACATATGTAAACATCAAACTAAGACTTGGCGCCACGAATGAGGGGACACGGATGGTTCACTGGTCAAGTGACGGAAATTCGGTCCTGTTACGTACATTGTTTTTTTGTGTGTTTTCAGTGTTTCAGCACATATTTTAAACTTCAAGATAACACTTGGCGCCTTGAATGTGAGGATATGGTCTCTTCCATAGTCGAGTATTCAGACATTGCTGTGACATATACATTGTTTTAGCATGTGTTAGTTCAGCCCATCTGCACCTCGGTGCAGGAATAAAGAATTATGGAGTTCTGTGGGGAGAAAATAACAAGAAATCCCAAAAGCGTGAGATTTTTTAAATATCACGAAGAGATGGTAGTCATTTTCGTTTATTTCAATTTGTTATACACGCTGTGAAAAATTGAATTTATACAGAGCCAACTGCTGATTTTGGCAAGCTCCAGAGTAGGTGAATAATTATAATGGACATACTTTAGTAGTCGAAGCCTTTGGTATCCTAGGATATTCATTTGTTGAGCACCCCCCGGCCCACCCCATACACTTCCATTCTTGAAGAGCTGCCACCGCCAGTTGAGTCTTGCCGAATCTTGCTTTGAATCCTCACATATGGATAGCGTACGCCATATGTAGATACTCTTGGCATATTACTAGCGAAAGTGAAGCGGCATTAGTAAACATTGGAATATCCATGTTGTTATACTGAAAATCACAAGAAATAGACTGCTGACGAATGATTCAAGCACACAGGTCAAACTTGACTACCCCCTCAACTTATGCCCTGAGACATGATAGTCCCTCCGTGTTCATGGAATAGATATTTTCCTACGAAGTAGGCTACAGATCGCAAATTGTCCGGTAATGAGTGAGTGAGTCAGTCCATCCGAATCCTTTCGTCGGCAAAATAAGGAGAACCGTTGACATTAGAACCTTGATTTTTGGCATGAACGTGCATGAGGGCATTGTTACCAGCAAGTTCTGATCTGAAATAATTCTGATTAAAATTAGATTTATAATTAACACTTCAGTATATTGTTATAAATGCATACCATCCATGTGGCCTTTAACAGTATCATGTTCCTTTTATGACCATGAAGCCATGGGACCTCCTTATCAGTGGATTTAAAAGTCATTAAGGCTTGTCCTTGGAACAAACACAGAGAGAGGCTCCATCCCAGCATTTGTGGTTTTTAACAGTGATTTATATCCAAGCCCACTGAGATAAGGCCGGTTTCTACTCTGCTGCTTGTCACATCAAGTTACAGTGGTCGGTGTCCTGTATAGCAGATATAGTATATTATTGCATGCCTGTCCACTACCCTGGAACATTTCCTAGCTTAGACATTAAACAGCCCCATAAACTTGCCATCAAATGGGATAAGGCTGGGAGTACAAGAATGTGCGGTGTATTTTCTGTGGACTGTGTAGGCTGTACAGTCTGAATGAAGACAGCCTAGCAGAATTAGTTAAAGCTAGGTGGTTTAACGTTTATCAATGAAGAAAATCATCGATCAACCGCCATAGAATATAATGTGAAACAAGAAAACCGGAATAGTACATTCATCAGATTGCCAATGCCCAAAATGTGTTGTCTCATATATCTAGATAATAACGTGATGTAGAGACGCTATTTATTCGTCTTTGTACCGGTTATGCTCAGGAGAATGACATAGAATCATTATTATCTTGTGCAGAGAATGTGTTGGTCTTGAGTTGAATTACCGTAAACTACATAAATGCTACCTTTCTACTATAGTACTATATATAAAAAATTGTCGTATTGTTGGGAAAATAATGTGATTCAAAAGTTGTTTTGATCCTGTACAAGGGCACTGAAAACCATTAAAGAGATGTAAATGTATTTTCACACGTAAAGCTTGAAATCTACTGAACCTATATTATTCAATCTGTTTCTTTTAATTAAAAAATTGTAAAATTAAATCGGCGAGTGTTATTTATTTTGGAATAAAGGCGCATTAGGAGACTGTTACCAACAAGTTCTGAGCTGACCAACTTTTGATGAAAATTTCTGGTGATTTTTGATGAAAATCACTGGCGATTCTGACTTGGGCGGTGCCCATCTTAATATAGGCAGGATTTCAGCTGGGGGTGGGGATTTCCAAGAGTTCAGTTCGCGTTCGAGTCCTAATGCCTACTGTACTTCGTAGGTCCTGTGACGTTAGTCACACTGCCATGTTGTATATATTCTGACTAAAAAAAAAGAAGTAAAATAATACAATTCCTGTCTTCTATACAATTGGATGTCACGAATTGATTGCCTTGCATACTACACACTCAATAGTATGACCTTTTCATCCAAATGTTGAGTTTTCATGTTTTGTCGGAATGCCCACAAAAAAAAATATTTCAGAGGGTGCCCATTCCCATGCCTTTTCATATAGGATGCGGAGATTATATGTATCCTTTGAGACATCTCAAGGAGGTTCTAGACAATTAGAGAATCAAATGTCATTTTTCTTATATTATATATATATATTTCTTATAAGAGATAGAGAAAACCTTCAAAAATCAAAACGAAGGATAAACTACAGGAGTCATGAAGCTTACATTTGCATAATCTAGAAATTTATATGGAGAGAGAGACAGACAGAATTAAGGTTTAACGTCGCATTCAGCAATATTTCAGATATATAGCGACGATCAAACAAAACTCTAAGTATTGGAATTTATATGGTGTAATATAATGATTTAACCCAACCCTAATATATAGGAATTCTATGAAATATGCCTCTATTTTCATGGAAAAAGCTAATATTTTCTAAGAAGTTAAAATGTCATTTTATTCCAAAATGCATCAACAGTTTTCTGGAACAATGTTAAATCGAAAAAACTAATAAAAACGAGGGGCCACCAGGCTTCTCTTCAACACAATAGGATACCAACATGGAAAAACATGGTAATGAGGCCAAATTACACCGATTTCGCTTAGTCAGTTTGCCAGCATTACTTCGTTGAGGTCTTATTGTTTTAAGAATTTGGAAATTTTATCCAATTCAAAAATCTTTTCACAACTGTTCTCTTGAAAGCTTATATTTTCCTTTTTTATTAAATTTCCTTTAAATATCGCTATTTTGGTAGATGCGCAGAAGTATTAAGAAAGAGCTAGTCCATATTTTTTATAATGGAATATTTGTCCACAGAAAGTTTACAAATTGAGTATATTTCCTGCATGCTTTCAGATATTATTAAGTGATAATTACGATCGTATCGTCATGATAACATGAACCATGATAGGGTATAAGTAAGGCCCAGGGTATTCTACCAAAATATCCAAATCATATCATAGGATAGAACTGTCCCATAGGAAAAGTGTCAGAATCAATTAAGACATTTTCCTATAGGAATCTCATAGGATTATTTCCTAAGGGTATCGGTGATCAGTTTACTTAGCGATAGTTGTCGTTAATGAACCAAGCCGTTCAACAAGGCCTCGATGATGAAAAAAACTTGGGTTTAAAAATAGACATCGAAATATATCGACGGTTGCCCATTTGATATAGTGCCGCCATGTTGGATCTACCTATAGATGGTGTCTTTTCATTGTGTGTGTTGTTTTCCAAAATAATATGTCTGAGCGTTATCTATTTATTTTTCTCGTTAAGCTCTGATCCCGCTTGCTGCTACTGTAGTCATAATGGTGGTAGACGCAGCCTTCCGTAAGAGACGACCAGCGAACGTTTTCAAGAGAGTCGACTGGGGGATCATCATGATGTTCTTTGGGTTCTTCGTTTGGCTCGGCGGAGTGAACAAAACCAGGATCGCTCGCTGGGTTTGGCAGCAGATGGGTTTGGCGGAAAGAGGAGCTGTAGACGTGGAAAGCGTTGTCATCCTGTGCTGTTTTGTTATTTTCGGATCCAACATCTTCAGTAACGTCCCATTGACCATTATCGTCCTTGAACAGTTGGTACCCTGCAAAGATCAACTCCCCATGGTCCTTTATCTGGCTTGGGGTTCTACGATTGCTGGAAATTTGACACTTTTCGGCAGTGTCGCAAATCTCATTGTCGCACAGCAGGCCCGAGTCACCATCAATTATAATCTAACATTTTACAAATATATAAAGTTTGGATTCTTATCAACTCTCATTATTGTGAGTTTAGGGATTGTCATCATTTATGGACTGCTGCAAATAATCTGAACCTATCCTCGGGAACATTCCAGCAAATTCGCAAAACATTACATTCATATTTCCACATAGCTTGGACGCTATAGGTTGATGGTAGCTAAGTTTTTGCACGACGTCTCGTGTCCTTGTGCCATACATCGGCCATATATAGGCCTACTAGCACAAGCCGCAATCCCAATTGTTCTTACCGTCCGCTTGGACAATGATCCGCTCTCTTCAAATGGAATCCATTTCATTCTGATTCACCAGTGTAAAATCCAGGACCATTAAATCCCCAAACGAGAAATACGTCTTTCATCGTTTAAATGATTGCGTTAAAGACTCCGACATACATGTAGTCGCGAACTAAATGCATTGTGGCGTTTTCCCCGTTTGGAAAGACGATGGATTGATAAATGGTCATGGATTTTACATTGGCGAATAATAAAGGATGAAGTTTCTTCCATTCAAAGAGAGCGGTAGTGGTAGGGACCGTTGGCAACAAAACTGTTTGCGATGTGCGCTGGCAGATCTGTATCAAACTGCCCACTGCGTATGAGCCCAGTGAGCAGGTCGGATCTGTATTTCCGATGAATGGAGTTAGGGACACGCGACACCATATACAAAATTGGCTATAGGATGACGACAGAATTAATCCCGACTCAATATCATATATTTATTTAAATATATCCATCTCGTTATGTAGATCCACATTGTATTAAATTGGTGACTATGAACTGATGGATTTAATGACCATGCACTGTTCCGTTTCTGAGGAGATGATCGTAATAAGTATTCCATCTTCGGTCTTCGTTTTATCAATGACCCTATCAAAACACATGGGCGTTTATAAAACGAAGACCCTGACATATTTCGGCCGGGGTAGGGCTGTGAGGGCCCAGGGGTGAGGGGATGCAGTAATCAAGGTCCGCCGGGAAATTTGGTCCGCTTTTAATGCCAAGAGCGGACGATAATTCCCGAGCGATTATAACTCGATAATAACGTCCGCCCTGGGCATTGCTGCATACAGGGTCTTCCATCTTCGGTCTTCGTTTTATCAATGGCCCTATATCAAAATACATGGGAGTTTACAAAACGAAGACCCTGGCATTTTTCGGCCGGGGTAGGGCTGCGAGGGCCCAGGGGTGAGGTGATGGAGTAATCAAGGTCCGCCGGGATATTTGGTCCGCTTTTAATGCCCAGAGCGGACTATAATTCCCGATCGATTATAACTCGATAATAACGTCCGCATTGGGCATTGCTGCATAAAGGGTCTTCCATCTTCGGTCTTCGTTTTATCAATGACCCTATCAAAACACATGGGCGTTTATAAAACCAAGACCCTGACATTTTTAGGCCCGGGGGTGAGGGGATGCAGTAATCAAGGTCCGCCGGGAAATTTGGTCCTCTTTTAATGCCCAGAGCGGATGATAATTCCCGATCGATTATAACTCGATAATAACGTCCGCCCTGGGCATTGCTGCATAAAGGGTCTTCCATCTTCGGTCTTCGTTTTATCAATGGCCCTATCAAAACACATGGGCGTTTATAAAACGAAGACCCTGACATTTTTCGGCCGGGGTAGGGCTGTGAGGGCCCAGGGGTGAGGGGATGCAGTAATCAAGGTCCGCCGGGAAATTTGGTCCGCTTATTCCCGATCGATTATAACTCGATAATAACGTCCGCCCTGGGCATTGCTGCATACAGGGTCTTCCATCTTCGGTCTTCGTTTTATCAATGGCCCTATCAAAACACATGGGCGTTTATAAAACGAAGACCCTGACATTTTTCGGCCGGGGTAGGGCTGTGAGGGCCCAGGGGTGAGGGGATGCAGGAATCAAGGTCCGCCGGGAAATTTGGTCCGCTTTTAATGCCCAGAGCGGACGATAATTCCCGATCGATTATAACTCGATAATAACGTCCGCCCTGGGCATTGCTGCATACAGGGTCTTCCATCTTCGGTCTTCGTTTTATCAATGGCCCTATCAAAATACATGGGCGTTTATAAAACGAAGACCCTGGCATTTTTCGGCCGGGGTAGGGCTGTGAGGGCCCAGAGGTGAGGGGATGCAGTAATCAAGGTCCGCCGGGAAATTTGGTCCGCTTTTTATGCCCAGAGCGGACGATAATTCCCGATCGATTAAAAGTCGGTAATAAAGTCCGCCCTGGGTTAAAGCATGGCCGAACGTCCTCGGGGTTGTCATTGCTACATGCAGGGTCTTCCATCTTTGGTCTTCGTTTTATCAATGGCCCTATCAAAACACATGGGCGTTAAAACGAAGACCCTGGCATTTTTCGGCATGGGTAGGGCTATGAGGGCCCAGGGGCGAGGGGATGCAGTAATCAAGGTCCGCCCGGGAATTTGGTCCGCTTTTTATGCCCAGAGCGGACGATAATTCCCGATCGATTATAACTCGGTAATAAAGTCCGCCCTGGGTTAAAGCATGGTCGAACGTCCTCGGGGTTGTCATTGCTACATGCAGGTTCTTTCATCTTCGGTCTTCGTTTTATCAATGGCCCTATCAAAACACATGGGCGTTTATAAAACGAAGACCCTGGCATTTTTCGGCCGGGGTAGGGCTGTGAGGGCCCAGGGTGAGGGGATGCAGTAAGCAAGGTCCGCCGGGAAATTTGGTCCGCTTTTTATGCCCAGAGCGGACGATAATTCGCGATTGATTATAACTCGGTAATAAAGTCCGCCCTGGGTTAAAGCATGGTCGAACGTCCTCGGGGTTGTCATTGCTGCATGCAGATTCTTTCATCTTCGGTCTTCGTTTTATCAATGGCCCTATCAAAATACACGGGCGTTTATAAAACGAAGACCCTGGCATTTTTCGGCCGGGGTAGGGCTGTGAGGGCCCAGGGTGAGGGGATGCAGTAATCAAGGTCCGCCGGCATATTTGGTCCGCTTTTAATGCCAAGAGCGGACGATAATTCCCGATCGATTATAACTCGATAATAACGTCCGCCTTGGCCATTGCTGCATACAGGGTCTTCCATCTTCGGTCTTCGTTTTATCAATGGCCCTATCAAAATACATGGGCGTTTATAAAACGAAGACCCTGGCATTTTTCGGCCGGGGTAGGGCTGTGAGGGCCCAGGGGTGAGGGGATGCAGTAATCAAGGTCCGCCGGGAAATTTGGTCCGCTTTTAATGCCCAGAGCGGACGATATTTCCCGATCGATTATAACTCGATAATAACGTCCGCCCTGGGCATTGCTGCATACAGGGTCTTCCATCTTCGATCTTCGTTTTATCAATGGCCCTATCAAAACACATGGGCGTTGATAAAACGAAGACCCTGTCATTTTTCGGCCGGGGTAGGGCTGTGAGGGCCCAGGGGTGAGGGGATGCAGTAATCAAGGGTCCACCGGGATATTTGGTCCGCTTTTAATGCCCAGAGCGGGCGATAATTCCCGAGCGATTATAACTCGATAATAACGTCCGCCCTGGGCATTGCTGCATACAGGGTCTTCCAGCTTCGGTCTTCGTTTTATCAATGGCCCTATCAAAACACATGGGCGTTTATAAAACGAAGACTCTGGCATTTTTCGGCCGGAGTAGGGCTATGAGGGCCCAGGGGTGAGGGGATGCAGTAATCAAGGTCCGCCCGGAAATTTGGTCCGCTTTTTATGCTCAGAGCGGACGATAATTCCCGATCGATTATAACTCGGTAATAAAGTCCGTCCTGGGTTAAAGCATGGTCGAACGTCGTCGGGGTTGCCATTACTGCATGCAGGGTCTTCCATCTTCGGTCTTCGCTTTATCAATGGCCCTATCAAAACACATGGGCGTTTATAAAACGAAGACCCTGGCATTTTTCGGCCGGGGTAGGGCAATGAGGGCCCAGGGGTGAGGGATGCAGTAATCAAGGTCCGCCGGGAAATTTGGTCCGCTTTTTATGCTCAGGGCGGACTTTATTACCTAGTTATAATAGATCGGGAATTATCGTCCGCTCTGAGCATAAAAAGCGGACCAACCGAACGTCCTGCTGCATGCAGGGTCTTCCATCTTCGGTCTTCGTTTTATCAATGGCCCTATCATTTCTGTTTCTAGGGATGCTCCGACGGACGGAAAGACGGGCAACTAGCATTTCCAATTCCTCCCACCACTTCGTGGCGGAGGACAAAAAAACTTATACAGAATGGGACCCTTGGTATACTTCCATATAACAAGGAGCTGATCGATCTACAACACAATGCAGAAGGCATCGCTTGGCAGAATCATCTAGCTAAGCATGATATTCAAACAGACGTTATCAACCCTATACTTCCACACTAAGGAGATGACTGACCTACAACAACCACACTGTATTGAAGTTTGAGATCGCTTGTCAGAGTAATCGAGCTATGCATGATATTCAAACAGGAGTGAAGGATCGAGAAGGAGGGTCGTCCACTACTATAATACCAATTCATAGGATGCCAATTACCAATATACGAGTTGTCAGAGCATTTCCATCATAGCTCTCTAGATTTGTATCTAATACCGCTTATGCCGTGTGGTCATGTTATCCAAGTTTCCACATGATCAGGTACAATAAAAGCGTACATGAGATAGAACACATATCACGAATCGTTAGATTCTTGGTATGTGCTTTGGAATAAGTTAACCAGAAGATTAAACTGTGGGGTCATGTGGCTCGGCACCTCTTCCCACTTTCCTTATATGCGTTGTAATTTTTACCTGTATATGGCGAGATTCTGCTGGTGGACGTTTCGTCCCCGAGGCCCGCCCCCTGTGCAGACCTTTTGGTCTTTGATATATGTTGGCTTTGTGGGAAGATGATGCTGGGTCGACAGGACCTTATTGACCGTATAAGTTCATTAATAGTATCTGTGTTCAAGAAAACTGATCGTAGATATATTAATGTCGGAAGCCATAAAGCATTCTTTAGCTCGACTACATACAAGAGATATCATTCATGGGATGTTTCTTTGTTTATAGAGTTGCTTGAATTTCTCATTAAAAATATCTATGTGAAATTTGGCAACACAATATATCAGCAGCATATAGGTATTCCAATGGGTACTAATTGTGCACCCCTGTTGGCTGACCTGTATCTGTTCTCTTATGAATATGACTATATGCAGGCGCTTTCAAAAATCGATCCATTCAAAGCCCGTTCCTTCTCATTCACCAAACGCTATATAGACGATCTTCTCGCTGTGGATAATCGCTATATAAATGACGCAGTGAAGGATATATATCCACCTTCACTGGATTTGAAGGAAACTACAGATAGCCATACAGGCACATCTTATTTAGATCTCTATCTCTATAAAAATGAAGCGGGCATTCTCTCTCGTCGACTTTATGACAAAAGAGATGATTACAATTTCGACATCGTAAACTATCCCTTTTTGGATAGTAATATTCCACTGGGACCTGCATATGGCGTATACATATCTCGCTTAGTAGCATTTGCTAGATCCTGTGTTAAATGTGATGATTTTAACCAACGTCACAAAACATTGTTGCAGAAACTTATAAAACAGGGCTATTCCACCAAGCGCCTCCACTCAAAGTTTCTCAAATTTGGCGATACATATCGCATGCTGATAGCAAAATACGAACGTAGCGTGCAAGATCTATGGCGCTACGTTTCGTAACTTGTGTCTAATTCCGCTTAACCCGGGGCTAGGGGCCGTATGAACCCATGTACTTCAAGATCCTCATGGTACTCATATGAACAGTCACAATCAAAGCGTGACTGAGATACATCATTCTTTAGATGACGACTTTACAACGAATATTATGGATTAAGAATACTGATCAGCGATACCGATTTGATATTTTTGGAACATCATGATGTCTTGTCGGCATCATTGAAAACTGTTAGTATACTATGATTGTCTTTTTGAATTTGGTGCTAATACTGTTATATGGAATATGAAATAGGTCTTTGGATTATGGACGCGGATATTCTCTAATGGACGACGGCTGGATTATGAATGACGGACTAGACGCTTGTAATTTTGTGTTATTATAAAATACACGAATCGTTAGATTCTTGGTATGCGCTTTAGAATAAGTTAACCATACTATACTGTGAGGTCATGTGGCTCTGTCAGCATATGCCTTGTAATTTCACATTCTGCTTCTGTTATTGGAAACTACATTAAAGAGCCTTCCAAAACATATATGGCACTCGTATTGTATCTTTATATCTCCAATGTTTTCTGCGATGTATGCTAAAAGCTTGTAAAACGCAAAATTCCTTAACACAACATGCAATAAATCCGCCAAATTTGCACCAATCAATCTGAAACTTTCACAAATAGTCCGCAGTGTGATGTAGAATATGAGCAAGTGACAATTTGGTTGCTTGTTGTTAAAATTTACATCCACTTTGAATGGATGCTAATGCTAAAGGACGTGTTCGCTTCGGATTCGTATCTTTCCCTTCAGAGTTGCTGGACAGGCTTGCCACAGCTCTGTGCAAGTTTTGTTAGTTTTGTTGAGTTTACAACCAATGTCTAAATTTCAAAGTGTAACCACTGAGACTGTAAAGTGTGTGGAGCGCTATGGGCCAGAATTTTTTACGAAAAACTTTGCGGTTTTACGATGGCAGACACTGCAACTCCTGGACCCAAGGACATATCATACGGATACGGGGCTGAGAAAGCGACCATTTACCTGTATTACTGGTCGAAGGGCAGTTACGTATATGACCTTGCTGTCCCTCATGTTAGCCGGCGATGTCCAGTTAAATCCAGGTCCCAAAGATTGGAAGTGCCCGTGCCTTGTCTGTGCAAAGCCGGTGAAGTCCAATCAAGACGGAATACAATGCGACGGTTGCGATAAATGGGGTCATAGATTATGTGTCAACCTGTCCATGGATGAATATAATTACTTGGGTGATGTCAACAATCCTTCTGGGGAACCATATTGGGAATGTCCCCTCTACCTATTTCCTGGAACGCTATTCAACAACTCAGATTTCGTCTTACATGGCGGACACGACATCTCGCAAGAAAAGAGCGAGAACTCGTGCAGTGAAACAATACCTGACGAAGGGATCTATGAGTTAAACAACATACGGAAACTAAATGTGAAGAACATGATCATAGGTTATTTGAATATTAATAGCATACGTCACAAGTTCTTGGCTATCCAGGACGTGCTCCACAAACGATCAATTGATTTCTTCACGATATCAGAAACCAAAATTGACTCGAGCTTTCCAAAAGCACAGTTTAAAGTACCTGGCTATAGGTGCTTTCGAAAGGACCAGTCAGACACTAGCGGCGGTCTCCTCACCTACGTCAGATCGGAGATACCATGCAGGAGGAGACCGGATTTGGAAATGCTACATGCGAAGTCCCTATTCATTGAAATAACACTTAGAAAACAGCGCTGGTTAATTGCCAGCATTTATCGGAATCCATCTACAAATCACCCTGCCAATTTTGTGCCGGATGTGTTAACGTGTACTGATAAAATCAGCTCACAATATACAAAATATATACTGATCGGTGACATGAATTTAAACTGGCTAAATAGTGATTCTACGGCGCTAAGAGATGTCTGTGATATTCTGGATTTGCAGAATTTAATCACTGAACCAACCTGCTTCAAGAACCCAAATGGAACATTACTTGATGTAATACTCACGCCGAACAAATACTCAGTCAAAACGTGTAAATCTTTTGAAACTGGGCTCAGTGATCACCATCATATTGTGGTCTGCGTTTTGAAATCATTTAGCAACAAACCGAAAGCAAAGACTATTTATTATCGAAGTTATAGAAATTTTAATGAAAATGAATTTAAATTAGATCTTTCGCATGCACCATTTCATGTGGGAGGGGTTTTCACAGAAGTTGACGACCAGTACTGGTATTTCAATACGTTATTAAATGAAGTATGTGATCAACATGCCCCTGTGAAATCTAAACTAGTTCGTGCAGAAAAACCGCCAATTGTGAATAAAGAATATAAGAAGGCGATCATGAACAAGGCTCGTCTTAAACGACGGCACACTAATTACCCGACGACTGTTAATTGGGAGAAATACCGAAAGCAACGAAATCTCGTCACGAAATTAAAGAGAAAACTAACTCGGACATACTTCATGGACAAGTGCAATGCACAGTCAGCGCAAGACAGTTTTTGGCCAGTTATCAAACCATTTTTCACAGATAAAGGACATCAAGAAATTATTGACATACAACTCTTGAAAAATGACCGGATTATTTCCGATCCACAAGAAGTGGCAAGATCCATGAACGATTTCTTCGTTAGTGTCGCAGATTCCATCGGAACTGTGCCAAGTAACGCTGAACTTGAAATGTCCGAAAGTGACTTCGTGCAATGCAGCGATCGCAAGTTTTCAAATCATCCAAGTATTGCAGCTATAACCAATCAATGTGAACAACAAACTGATTTTAATTTCTCACATGTTTCACCTGAATATGTTGATAAGATTATAGCAGAACTTAAACCAAAAGCATCCGGATATGACAATATACTTACCAGATTGATTAAACTTGGGTCAAAGGAAATATGTCAGGATGTAGCCAATATAATCAACAATTGTATAGATCAGTCCAAATTCCCGTCAGATGCTAAAATAGGCTTAGTCACTCCTATTTATAAGAAAGGTGACAACCTGGATGTAAAATTAACAATTTTGAAGTCATTTATACAATCTCACTTTCATTATTGTTCTTTAGTCTGGTTTAATTGCAAACAATCGGATGCAACCAAGTTGGAGAAGCTACAATGCAGAGGCCTCCGCTATGTATATAATGATTTTAATGCTACATATGAGGAGCTGTTGATAAAATCAGGTTTCTCCACACTCCTTCTTCATCGTAAACGGCAGCTGGTTACAGAAGTTTACAAGTCCCTCAATTGTCTTAACTCACCTTATGTCCAGGACTTATTTAATATCAAACATATTTCATATAATCTCCGTGCCACTAAGAAATTGAACGTCCCGACAGTGAAAACGACAACACACGGAATACATTCAATCCGTTACCAGGGCGCAATACTCTGGAACCAATTGCCCAATTCCACTAAAACCGTAAATAGTCTGAAAGAATTTAAATTTTTAATAAATAAATTCGATTTCTAGATCTCAATCATCAATCATAAAAATATTGGCAAATGATAGTATATCAGAATATATCACAATTATTTTACATTGTTTATGATCTTAATATATCACACCATATTTTATACAGTATAACACACTGGTCGGTGATATAATCACACTACATTTTTATGTGCATACCCGTATACTTTGTTAATCTTTTATATGATATACCACTTAGTGGTTCTGGTCCTAGGGGCCCTGTTTTATTGTATTCGCGACCGAGTCGGTGATAATAGCTCCTGTGAGAGCTAATGTTTTACGGTTTTACAAATCGACTTTAAATAAAGTTTCTTATCTTATCTTATCTTATCTTATCTCTGTTGCTCTATTGTCTCGCTCCGAGCCGGCCGGTAAATTATGACGTAATGCTCCAACATTCCCCAACTCTTTTTCAGACAGGCGAGGCTCGTCTAATGGGAAATTCTGGTTCATATTCTCATACGGTTACCATTAGTATTTTCATGAACGACCCAGACATTTACGAACAATAATCAGTTATATTAATATATAAACCGACTCGAAAACTGAAAATTCACTGCCAAAAGTTAAGCGAACAATAATTAAGGAAGTAACTGAAAAAAAAAAAAATAAATAAGAAAAATCATATAGGCACATGCATAAACACTTGGGAAAGCAAGCTTCACTACTTGTTGAGGATCATTTCCTTAATAAAGGCCTTGATATAAGACAAGTTTAACCGTATAACTTTTCAATTCATAGTTACAACTTTCCGATGCTCTAAGACGAAATTATATATGTGTAACAATGAATTTTTTGTTAAGCTGAATAGTCAGAATATTTAATCGGGGATTTGGGGATTCGAACCTAAATGTTGGTTTTCTTTTGATCCTTAGTCCGACACTGTAACCATTCGACCAAGCAGCTGTTACAATTATCAGCATGAGGAATCATGTGCCGAATGGCGGTGAACTACAACCTTTCAGAGCATTACAAGCGTTTTGACATATTTCAATATTATGAAAATATGACCCCTCTAACCAAAACAATTCTTCAGTATCATTTTGGATCCAACCTACCGCATTTCGATATGTAAGACTCGTTTTGGTTAAAGGTGTCATATTTTACATATGAAGGATTCCCTTCAAGAATATCGCCAAAAATTGCAAAAACAAACAAATGCTTATTTTCTAATACTCGTAATATTTGTTGACAAATCTCTTCTCGGTGAAACTTGAGAACATGAAAATTCAGTATTTTCTCTCTCAAGCTAATAACTTTCAAAGTGAACGAAAGGAAAATATATTTTCGGCTTATAAACGAAACACACTAAGGAAAAAATACGGTCAAACCGAACACCTCCTTTCGAAATATACTATCAGAATGCAGTGGCCATTTTCCCCAGTCGCCCTATGATAAGGTATTGTACTGCAGTGTCAATGTTTCACTTATTTCGAAAAGATTTTTTCTAATTTAATTAAATGAATTTTGTTTTGTTGCCGGCTGGTACTTTTCCCCCGAATAATATGGAAATTAACTGTTTAGGTTTTACTATATTCCGTTAAACATGATCAGCACAATCTGGATGTATCTGTATTAAATCATGGTTAAACTAGCATTTAATTGCCCCGGTATTTCTGGGTTGAGCCAAAGTAAAGGACTAGGTTATTATGTAATCTTCATTCAGTCTTCGAATGTGTATACTTGATGTTTGTTTATGGGGGATTAGTCATGTTTATGGAGGATTAGTTCAGTTGGCAATTATTAGATTTTGTCATTCTTATCTCAGCTGAGAATATGCTGGAACAAAATAATCTCAAAATAAATATCTCCCGACCAGGGCCAAAAGGAGGTAGGCTACATGGGGATGGGTTCATGTTCTCAAATGTTGGTGTTATAGAAATACGCCGGGGTTGAATTCAGGTGTTCTATCTGTGATAATTTTGTCCCCCCCCCCCCACTGAACCAAACCTTCAAAAATTTTGCTCCCCCCCCCCACCCCCGCCCCTGAGTTTGAAAATTTTAGTGCCCCACCCCCTCACCTCTCCCAGATTTCCCCGGTCCACCCCCTGGTAAAAATGAACAGTCCCTTAGCATATTTTTACAAGGTTCACGATTTTTTTTGAATCCCCAGAACATTCCAGTAAACTACTGACTGTATGTTAATTGATAGACGCGGGGACCTCAGTGAAGATCATCATCATCTTTCTATTTAAATCCACTCATGACTAAAGAGTAAGATTCCTATTCAACAAGTCACTGATGCTTTCAAATATTTGCAATATAATTACCGTGTATCATTTCGACAATTAGCATGATATTGGATATTCATGTATATAACGTTTCGTTGCGTGTCTATACTCCTTTGTCGCCCCTGCTCGGGTGTGCCTGTCGTTGGGCAGGGGGCTGGACTGTCTTCCACGATATGGCTCGCCCTGGTGGGTCCCTGGCCCAGGTGGGGGTGTGGTTGTCGGTAGAAGATGGGAATGGAGCCATTTCCGGCAGACCGCACCCCAGTGGGTCAACGCCGTGACAATGGAGTCAATGTAATTCATTTCTTGTTATTGTCCTATAATCATATTAATCATGTGGGGGGAGGGATAAATAATTGTATGCTCCGCGTGGGCGCCTGATTTGGTAATAAATATATTCTATTCTATTCTGATGACGCATGCATGCGCACTAGGCAAGTAGCGCTCGGATGGATGTTTTGGGGACTTTGGGGACTATTGGTCCGATTGGGTTGTGTGAGATGTCATCATGAAGCTCTCGTGAGGGAGCATCCAAATGAATGGGTGTGGGGTGGGAATAGTGTCTATCTGCGCAGTAGAAAAAAGTATTTGATTGGACGTTTAGAGGTCGAGATGGACCCATAGTGGTCCAATTGGACCGTATGAGGTTTTATTTTGAAGTTCTCTTGGGGTAGCGTCGGATTGGACTGGTGTCTAGTCCGGTTTCATAGTTTTGCGTATGAGCAGTCTGGCCGTAGTATAGAAAGCAGCAATTTTGGGGGTGCGTGGAGTGCGTTTGAGGGACCATCCGTGGTCCGAATGCGTCGTGTGAGGTGTCAAAGTGAAGCTCTCGTGGTGTAGACCACGACTTGAGGGAGGTCCATGTCATCTGTAACGTCATTGGTGACGTCATCAGTAGGAGTAGTAGCCACTACTTCTGTACTTTGGAAAACTTGTTCTCTGCTCTGCACACAAGGCTTACCAGCACCAATGTCACATCTTGACAATACACATTTTATTTGTTGTCGAGCAGAGGTTGCGTCCAGAGTATATGCCGCCATCCATGCATGTTATATATAGTCTCCCTTCCTACACACAATATGACGGCATATACTCTCGACTATAACCAGTCTGTGTTATAGAACCAAGTTGATCGATTTCACAATCCTCTCAACAAAAAGAGACACCAATCACCAGACATTCTTATATCCATCACACCGGTAGGCCTACCTAGTAAATCCGCCACGCTGGAATTCATGATATAGAATAGTTTATCTCCCTAGTATAATCCGTGGCGTGTCCTACTCCTCCTCTTCCTCCACTTTACTCACCTACTACTCCTCCTCCACTTTACTCACTGCACAGCGAGTCGCATAGGTGTGGCGCAGGATAGGCTGGGGCGAGAGACCTGGGGTTTTCGCTACCTGAGATTCCATGGGCCAGGCATTCACCGTACAGTAGAATGGGTCGACTGCGCATGCGCGATGAGTAGCAGTATAGAAAGGGCACGCGACCTCCCTATAGGTGTGGCGCGGGATAGGGTGGGCCGCGAGACCTGGGGTTTTCGCTACCTGAGATTTCATGGGCCAGACATGCACATTACAGTAGAATGGGTCGACTGCTCATCCGCGATTAGTAGCATAGAAAGGGCACACGATCTCTCTATCCCTATAAACTAACCCATGGGGGTGAATGAGCCATGGGGTGAAATCCGTGGCGTCTGAGGGTCGGCTCATGTGGGTTTCACTTTTTAAGGGTCGGCTCATGTGGGTTTCACTTCTTAATCCGTGGCGTATGAGGGTCGGTTCAGATCCCCTGAGGTGGGGACATGCCCCTGAGGGCAGTGGGTGGGTTCAATGAAAGCTCGTCCCTCTAATAATTCAATCCTCCATCAAAATTCAATTACCCCCAATTTTGGGGACAAGATGCAGTTTGCTCTTCTAATGAATTTGTTTGCCCTAAAATCAATGAAATAGCGAAGAAATAATGGATTATCTATATGACTTTTACCATTTTGACAGTTCTAATAAATTTGATCTTGTGATTGAATTATTAGAGGGATTATCATATGGGGAGTTCAGTTTTGAATGATGATGATAATGACAATGATAATGATGAAATCTAATACTTTGGATCCTGGCTATTGTTCATACTCACAGTAAGTTTTATTCATCTGTTCTAATGTCGGATGAACCAGGTTTAGGTTGGCACTCACAAACAAAAATCCTTGGCTCTTCCTGTAAATTTGCAATAGCATGTTTAATTATTCAGTTGAACATTCAACTTTTAAGATTGTAAGAGGTTCTTTTTATCGAGCGACTGCTTTGGAAGATGTTTTTAGTCGGGTGAGGGAGGACAGTATCTTGGATTATTTGAGCGAAATTGGTTTGTTGCATAAGTTTTAATGTGTGTATCTTTTAATGTGTTGGATTACTAAATTATTGGCTTGAGTACTTAGAACTTGTTTGATCGTCGCTATATAGCTAAAATATTGCTGAACGCGACGTTAAACCTTAATTCTCTCTCTCTCTCTTCCAACTTCAAAAGGGAAATCGACCCATCTTGGTTCTTGATTTATACTGACTACATACACTTTAGAAAAGTTCTGGCATAGCATTCACCCATATTCCTTATAGACAGTTATGCAACTACATGTTGATGGCAAGTTGAATGCCCCAGGTATTAATTTATTATGAGACAGTGTTACATTTACATCAAAATGGTCTTAGTTCTTGGTTATACAAGCATGAAGAATGGGCTGTTTAAGGCATTGACGTCACAGTACAACACTGCCAAAGGGAAATCTCTGTCTGTTAAAATGCTTTAATTTGCAAGACAGACATCATGAATTATTCCCCAAATTGGTTGATGATGGGGATAACAAAAAATTAAAAAATTGTGTACATAGATTGCAGAATATTTTGTTTGTAAGGTGTGGTAGGCTATTACGCAGCATTTGTTTAAATTCCTTTATCCGTGTTCAGCCTCGAGAAGTTCATTGGGGTAAATACATGTATCTATATCGTGGTAATTTAGACCACCCATAACTAGATTATTTAACAGCCTTTAATGTGGCTTCAAGCCATCTTTTTATACAGTTATGTTTTTATCAGTGGGCTCCACTTCCATTTATTAAGTCAACACATGTCCTTGGCCTCAAGTGAAGTCCAAACTGCTGTGATATGAAGCTTATGCCTTGAAATATCAAATATGAAATATAAAGCTCAGGGGTATTGTCATTGTGGTGTCCGCCTGTTTGTCCGTCCGTTAATCTTTTTCTCCGAGCTTGATATCTTGTTTGGATAAAAGTTGTGCCCAGCAGGGCTAAAACGCAATCAAACATACTTATAAAACATACACAACTACAAACATCACACAACAGATAAAACACGAATAAATATAATAGGGTATCCAATTACCCGACAAATTGATATATGAATATGAAATAACATTGTCTTGATCTATTATCATTCACCATGTTTTATTCGTTTTATTACTGAAGTAGCATAAACAATAATATGTGATTGGGGGGGAGTTGTTCGTGGGGGTTTCGTTCGCTGTGGGTTTCTCTGACCAGAGGTACCGGTATGTGATGTACCGGTACATCGAAGAGAACTTATTGATGACTTGTGTGCCCAACTATCTCCCTCGGTCTCGCGCTACTGACGCGATTTCATGTGACTTTCACACGGCCATTTTCCTTCCACTTCTACTTTCGCTCTGACTCGTGATAGCTTACGTTCAATTTTCTTCTCCATATCAGATCCGAACAATCTTGTTTCGCATGATTGAACAGACGCATCCAGAGAAATACATTCGGCCTTTACTCTACAGTCTCAAAGATAAATATATCCGAATAACTTGATCCTGCGGTCTGTTGCAGGTCAGGTCAGCTCGACCTAAACTGGCTCAAGACCATAATCCGCATTACTTGATTACCACCCCCTATAACTCAATCAAGGTTAGTAAGTTTACAAGTACATGTACAACATGTGAACTCTTGAACATGTGTGCGGTTGCAGACCGGGCAAGCCATTCTATCATAACCCACAGGCGAAGTAAATGTGGCATAGGCCTATGCTGTGTTTTGGCTGAATCATTAGGTTTCATAATGTCTACACAGTTGAAAATGTTTATGTGAAAGACCAATTATAGTAATAAAGATGTGTCATTAACCTGTCCATATGTCGTTTACGTCGGTAGATATTACACACAATACAGTTGTGCAAACGACGTTCACAAAAATTATAATCTCCGGTCACACTGAAGTGTTCGTGTCCGATCTATATCTGTGAATGTTTCCTATCCACAGTTACTTTTTTTGTGTGAGTGGATATGCTAGGTGGAGACGATGTATCGCATACCAAAATTAAGGTCGAGGTCGGAGGTCAAAGGTCACTGTTCCTTAAAATCAGGAAATCGTTGATCATTGACAGTTTTCTATCTACAGTTCTAATTTTTGGTGAGTGGATGCCCTAGGGGGAACGATGTGTTGCATATCGAATGTAGGTCGAGGTCAAAGGTCAGTGTGACCGAAAATCAGAAAATCATTAAAAATTTCTAATTTTTTGTGAGTGGATTCAATACGGGGAAACGAAGTTTCGCATACCAAAAAATTAGGTCAAGGTCGAAGGTCAAAGGTCACTGTGACCCCAAAAGCAGGAAATTATTAAAAATAACATTTTTTTGTGTCAGTAGATACATTAGGGGGACACGATGTGTCACATACCAAAATTTAGGTCAAGGTCACTGTGACCCCAAAATTGTGAAAAATCATGATTTTTTGTGTCCATTGAGAATTTACGGGTAGACGGTTTGTCATGTACCAAAATTTAGGTGAATGTCAATAGTCAAGGTCACTGTGACCCCAGAATCAAGAAATCTTTAAAAATTATTACTCTTTTTTTTGTGTCAGTAAGTCAAGGTCACTGTGATCCCAAAATCAAGAAATCATTCAAAGTCACATTTTCATATGCCTATGTTAGGTTGGAGTGTTCAGATTTCTCTCCCCTACATGTGTATGGCATTTGTCCAGTGGAGTTGTCTCCCATGTTTGAAACAGCTACATTTAGTTAAACTTTTGTGAAATAAAAACCATACATCTACTAATTTAACGGGGAGAGGGGTTCTTTTTATTGACTCAAGAACAAAGGTTTACTTCATCACTTTCTTCTTCCTTCATGAAAAATTCTCTCGCCTGAAAGAAATCCATTTGCAGGAAAACTACTATTTTCTTGTGTTTGACTTGTGGGATATGTGTCTGCTCTCGGCTCTTGTTTCAAAGTCAACTAGTTACCAAGAGTTGAGCCCATTTTAGTTTATCATTCAATATAAGATGTGATATATGTTACATTCTCAGAAACACAAAATTGTAGACCTTCCTCTGGATTGCTAGCTACCAATTGAAATCAAGGATATTAAATAACCCTGAAATTTGGACCAATGTAATTTCAGATATACGGGCGTATATTGAAGCCCCTTGGGCTCTTGTTCCGGGGTTGAGCTAATGTCACATTGAAAAAGAACAATGAGAAATGCATTTTTCCTGAATTCGGTTGTTCTGTTTGTAACCCAGAGCATCATACAATTTGTGTTAAACATGATGTACATGAATATATTGCCATCTCTGTACATGTATGGTTATATTAATTGTTTTTCCTTGGTTTGTTTGTGCGCAAGCAAATCTCAAATCCTCGCAGATGGTTTGCCGGGACATTTTTGGTGATTCGAATTAGTTCTTGAGTCAATACTTCTGATATACAATCGCGATGCTTGTTTTGAATTAGCATGTCAGCAACCCAAACCGGCTGTTTTGCTTGGACTTAGGATGTGTATTTCATCCCTACATGTACATCACTTCAAGCAGTTCGGCCCATGATGAAATCCAAACCAGTCACATCTCATACCTCACAGTGGGTTGGCATAATCAGCTGACTTAGTACGTTCATTGATTGGTTTGATTTAGGGGGAACCCCTTGACCTATTTATATCCAGAACTAGTATGGGCAACTAACCAAGCCAGTGTATCGATCCTAACAGTTCGGTTGATACATTGGCTCGCGAGGATGCCCTGGAGAGCCTCCGGAAAGAAAAGCACAGACTGACTGTGTACACCGCCCATGTTGATAACTAAATAAATATTTTTATTGTTGAGCTGTTCGATGAATTTGGAAAATTAGTGTACATCTATTTCTTGCAATTGTTTCCTTGTTCTTGTTTTGTACTAATATGAACCTTAAACTGAACTGTGAGAAAGGGAGATTCTCATCATATTTCTCTTCTTGAATTAGAGATGCACTATATACATATGAAATAAAGCTTGTGTATGATACATGTACATTGGTGTTTGTGTCACTTGCGTCACTTGTGTCAGCAATCAGCATTTGCCGAGGTAAATGTCGTAGCATAATCATTTCACCTCAGCAATATTTAACATGGTGTTAAATAGCAATTATTTTAACATGACTTTATTTTTGCCGATGTGAGTTTTCCGAATTGTGTGGGCTGGTTATTTTGACTGGGTATAAAATAAGTTGTAAAACCGACAATAAATAGCTGTCAGACATGCCTGATTAAAATTTGACCTTCTCTTACCCTACTCATTCTCATGGCATCAGATTGTGTGTTCTCTGATTCAATCTAATAAAAATTAAATCCTATCTACTCTCCCATTTGGTTATGCCACATGTAGGATCTAACCGGCTTGCAGTAACATGAGTATCAACCAATCCAGAAAACAATACATAGTTCTTTGAAGGGAACATAATGTTAGGGGCTTTTTGGTTGGCTCGGTCATGTCAGCTGAATCCAACGCCATGCGGGCCGGGTATCTTTTGATGTTGCAGCGCTCTCGTCAGTTTAGCACCATAACGCGAGATAGAAGTGGACTTGTCCTTGGGTTGAAGCGTAGGCGACGATCCTATCTCCTCTCCCCTACTGCAAGTAAAGTACTTAAAATACGGCCATGATGTCCTAAGTTTATTAAATATTCACGAACTGGGCCCTCTGAACACCAAATTTAATTGATATCTGTAAGGACCTACATAGCTACATATACGACCATGACGACTGTGGAGCAAAGATAGGATATCAATTTATTAATTGCCCTTTGATTACTCTCTGATTGCACTAGGGTAAAATCATATCAGGCAGTTCTTGTGTGCATGGCTCTCGGGCCAATCAGCTTCGTCCACTTGTAAAAGGAGCG
Source organism: Hanleya hanleyi (assembly GCA_036873755.1). Classification (NCBI taxonomy): domain Eukaryota; kingdom Metazoa; phylum Mollusca; class Polyplacophora; order Lepidopleurida; family Hanleyidae; genus Hanleya; species Hanleya hanleyi. Next base: position 24,061 of record JAVTVY010013031.1, read on the forward strand.
GAGTGGGTTCAGCATGTCACAGCTAAAGAAGACATACCGCGTGTTTTTGTGTAATAATTTAGTATAAACCTGTTACGGTAATTCTTTTACAAGATTTACTGAATGCAGTTCCCATCTCCCGGGACAACATTTTTATCTACTACTTTTGTAGGGTAGCCTTGTCAGATTAAATGTACCTATATTATAAAGCTGAATGTTGCTGAACCTTAATTTAGGCATTGAAATGACGTCATCAGGAGTATCCGTTGACTTTGTGACCATACTGTATGTATAGAATGGATGCTGCCTTGGTCATGGTGCCCAAGGCCAAAAGATGATGTACATTTCTTCATTGAGTTGATTCATATTTCATTAATGTTTTCATAATTGAAGATGGAGACAGAGTGCCGGAATGGACTGGAAGAATTCTTTGGACCATTTGAAGAACTTAAAATGGAGATAATATTCATAATTTTAGCTAAGAATCCATTCATCCATCATAAAAATGGCAACTTTTAGTACTCTTAGTAATAATCACATACAAAGGTTTGTCTATAGAGTTGAAAGACATATATTTATAGATTTTGTTTCACATTCTGCTTCAAAAATGCAATATCAGAAGTATTCAACTCATAGCCGAAATTTGGGAAAACAGCAGAAATATTACACCATTTCACCTTCAAAAATGGCCTGACAGAATCTGTCACAATTTGGTCATAATTTCAGACACTCTCCCGTAAATTCAATGATGACAAGCTATATGCTGTTTTATATCATATCGTACTGGATTTGTAGAGAACTTAATTATGCTTTAATTTGTTTACATGTGAACATTTCATTTAAAAACCACCTGCTATGCCTACTTAATTCTCTCTCTCTATTGCGTACATGTATGTTGAAGAATTATGTCTGATCCAAGTCAGAGACCTGAATGATCATTTTGAATATGCTGATTTCAGACCTTGGCAAGATCACTATACTGTGGAGCTTGTACAATCGTACTGGCTGTCAGCACATGATTGAAGAAAAGAAGTTTTCTTATTGGGAAGAATTCCCAAAAATGCGAGCGAGTTACAGTTCGTGTCTTGTATGCTTGAAACAGGGAAAGTAACATATTTTTATACTTATTCTGTAAACTTTACATCGCGGGAGATGTTTTTTCACAGTTTGTTGATTGTCGATGCGAATTATCTGCCGTCATCGTCAGCGGGAAAATAGGACGCTAGTAATTTGCGCAAACAGTTTGTGTATATGTGAAACAAAATACATTTCAGATGTTGGGATATATTCTGTCGACAGTTTTATATTTCTTCACAGTGTGTTAGTATTATGTATGAGAAATGATAACATTTCCGGTTTTACGATTGATGAAACATATGTAACTCATTTATAAAACAGATTTGCAATCGGTTGTAGCGCTTTGCAACATTTTTTTTTTATTAATGGAAATTACTGTGTAAATCATAAGTAGTTTGAAAGCTGCTTTTTGAAGCTAAAATGCCGAAATGGTAGAAAAAAAGCTTGGAAAAATGAACAAAATAGTGGTTCGGGAGAGATGCCTGCATGCAGCTAAAGTGGAGAAATCTGTCAGGCACGTCTGACGACGACACGCAATATGTCGTGTCTCCTGGAGCGAACAGCTTCGCCAGGCGAGCCAAGCGGTAGGCCCCCACGCCTGGCCGAGATTGTTACCTCTGCAGATGTTGTGTTAGCGGGCGTCAGCTAATCAACAAGTGCCTGGCTCTTATCATTGCTTATCCAGGCGCGAGGTGCACTCAACAATGACAGTATTATAGTGTTTTGTTTGTGCATCACGTACGGTATATCTTATGCTATGACAATTTCCTTCAAATTCATTTACATTGTACAGATATCTGGTACCAGTAGACATAGAATATAACTTGTTTGGGTGGCATGAAGCTGGAAATTAATCAGCAAATAAAGACGTTCTTATTGACAAGTACTTCTTGCATAAATTATTAACCGGCCACGTGGACGTTCCGTTACAAATACCCACCAAATTAGTTACAAAGAAGACAATGAAATTCAAACCCAGTTTCCATAGTATTGTAAATAAAAATTCTAAATGGAAAATTTAGTGTTTTCAGTATTGGAAATATATTAAGTTCAAATGTAATGGCTAAACTGCAGATTTGCATCACATACCTATGGAATAGTTCAAATTGAACAATTGAATTGCGATGATAACATTGTGCATTTGAATTACTTTAACGTGTAATAATCGTAATTTTGGATGCGGTGGTTAAATGCAATTCTTCGCCAGATATCTATCAAATAATAGCAAATAAATCCATCAAAACAAACATTTCACATATACATTTACAGTATTGTAAATGAAACTGTAAGGTGTGGAATGATTTCATACGTAGCTACCATTATAGCAAATAAAACTGTAATATTCACCATACATTCATACGTGTATGTGGAAGAGGTAGATATAAGTATTCCTTTTGAAATGATTTAATATGTACCTAATAGCGTAGCAAATAAAATGGTATTATACCCCATACATTTAAACATCTATTGGGTAGATGTAAATATAAATATTTTCTTTGAAATGATTTAATATGTACCTACCATTATAGCAAATCAAATTGTAATATACACCATCCCTTTGCGCATCTGTGAGATAAATGTAAATATAAGTATTCTTTTTCAAATGATTTCATATATAGCTACCAGCTTAGCAAATAAAATGGATTTATACACCAACATTTACACATCTAGAGGATAGTTGTAAAAATAAACATTTTGTTTGCATTGTTTTGAGATATAGATGCCATAGTTCGAAATTTACGGTTAAGTTGCATCTTATTTGCCATATATATCACGCAATGGTCAATATAACTACAACAATTCACATATATTTATTACAGGTTTGAAAGTGGCTAAATATAACTGATAGATTTGCATTCGGGTCACTACAATAGCGAATGTATTCAAATAAATGAGATTTATTTGCAAAACATTATCGTGCGTTGTATATCTATAGTAATTAGGGACTCTCTAAGATACGACATGCACAATGTATCCAAAGGAAACCTTAAATGTATTGTAAATGTATGTGAAATGTATGGGAAACACCAAGATTCGACATAACCATGGAACTCTAAAAACATTTACTACAGTGGTGAATTTGGGGCTGTCAATCATACAGAATACATGAACAACATTCTTAAATATAACCTCAAATATGGGAATCCAATTTTATGAGCCCTACCTCTCCGATCACATCGACATATACGCCAAATGAATGCAAATGTTACTTATAATTGCCAGCGTGAAACTTAGTGTTCAAATAATTGGAAATAAAACCATTATATTCACCTTACTTGCTGACCGTATATTAAATATAATTAAAATGACGTTTTTATGTAGTGAAGATCATCCAAGGCTGCTCAACATGGCGGCAGATCTAAATAGGAGGCATATCATTTCGAACAAACAGTTTGAATACTCAGCACCTCAAAGAGATGCAAGATCGAGACAGTTCTATATTCTACCAAAAATTCATAAACATATAGATAAGTGGACAGATAACCTTACACCCCATGGTCGCCCTAATGTTTCGAACTGGGGGTCAAATTTTTACCATACTTTGGAATATATTGACCACTACTTGAAGCCTATCGCTAACCGATATAGTAGTTATTTGAAAAAAACACTTAAGGTTTCCTGTCAAAATTGTAAAGCATCCAAGCTTCTACTAGCACCTTACTTGTCAACATGGATATTGAATCCATGTACACTAATATTGACATTGATAATCGTATACAATCTGTTAAAGATGCTTTTCAAATATTTCCCGATCCCAATCGCCCAGATGAAGAACTTTTGGAATTATTAGAAATTAGTCTAAAAGGTAATGACTTTGAATTCACTGGAGAGTTCTATCAACAAATTAGTGGTTGTGCAATGGGTAAAAGGTTCAGTCCAAATTTTGCCACTATATATGTAGCTCACTGGGAAGAGCAGGCTTTAACAAAATCAGCAAAAACAGCCTCTCTTATACCTCAGATATTTAGATGACATTTTTGTACTTTGGCGCCATTCTAAGGAAGATTTCGGACCATTTTTCGAAACTCTGAATAACTATGACCCAAATATAAATCTCGAAGTAGTTATTCGTGACTCTTCTGTGGATTTTTTGGACCTAACAGTTTTAAGGGACCTGGTTTCCAGAAGACTGGATATTTAGATTACAAGGTCTTTTTAACCCAACTGATACCGACGGACTGCTACATGCCAAATCTTTTCACCCGACCCATCTAAATAAGGGCATAGTCAAATCTCAAATCATTCGATTCCATAAAAATTCGAGCAATATACGGTATTTTCACCACTCATGTGCGATCCTGTTTCGAGCATTGAAACCTAGAGGCTATTCCGCCGGGTTCTTACGGCATATTAAATCTGAAACAATTCGCCAAATCGCAAACTGCCAGATAAACAACGTTCGTGAGTCAGAATCTGTAGGGATAAAACATAACCGTCCTAATCATGGCAATGGTAAGAGCTCCAAATGTCTAAAACTAATTGCTACGCAACCCACTTTCAAAAGAGAACAGACCAAAATGAATACAAGCTTAAGGATCATCTAAACTGTGACACAGAGAATGTAATTTATTTAATTACGTTCCGTAAATGCCTGAAACAGTATGCGGCTGAAACTAAGAATAAACTTCGATATCGTGCCAACAGACATATACCAGACATCAGATTAGACAATGAAGGCCCGGTTAATGAGCATTTTAATCTACCGGAACATTCATTTCAGGACCATTTTCAAATTATGCCAATAGAAATAATTCCAAAATTTCCAACACAGGAAGAAACTGACAATCACCGCACACTTCGTGAATCATTTTGGATCAAAACACTTCAACCACGACAACCCTTTGGTGTGAACATATCCAGGTAAAGTTGCTAACAAAGGGTTCCCTTCGTTCTCCAATATAGCCGTAGGAATTTTGAAGCTGTGCGTATACTGAAAGCGGAATACGAAGCACTTAATCTGAGACCTATCATAGCATACTCGAAAAATCGGAGCTTACGCGATTTATTGGTATGAAGTAAACTTCATCCCATATCGTGATCGTTATCACGTGAAATTCTATATGGCATAAGCTAATATATAGCGGCCCTATTTGAACTCTATACGAAATTTGTCTCTAGGAACATGTTTAAGATAAGAGATTGATAAATCCCTGTGCCCGTGCCTTCCACTTTTGAAAAATCGTATATAATGCTAAGACATTCCTAATTTTACATGTCTGGTCCGGAGGAGTGAGTTATCACAATGTCAAATTGCGTACTTTCACCCCACTCTAACAGAAGACCAGATTTTCTTTACATCCTCCTCAATTCTAATTTATATAGGAAATATCACTATTTAATTTAGATAATAATGCACAAAAAATCAATGAGGTGAAATTTGCGTTAGGGAAAGTGAATTCTTGCCTAAGAAAAACCTTAGGTGTACCAGATTATCGATCAGAACAAAAGCATTTCTAGAAACGAATGATAAAAATATGTTATCGTTCGCTTGAGACCAACATGAAACGTTTTATATAGACAAATCTTTAAAACAGCGTTGAGTCGTCAGCCTGTGATAGTACCTAATGAAATAGCAGCCTTAATATCGACAAAATCCTTAGGAAATTGTTAAAATGTTGAAACGATATTATACATGGATGCAAAGGACTTGATTCAAACTTCACAGGGTGTTTTGTACGGTACCTCCTTCTGAGGGGAGGGGTTTGACATAGTTAGTATACCGAAATAAGAAGTGGGATGCAGGATTTTTCTTATATTTTGTATTCATAACTGTTGTACATTTGTATTCATAACTGTTGTACATTTGTATTCATAACTGTTGTACATAAGAAAATACGATTTTGCTGATATGTGATACTATTTCAGCGTCTATTCCAGGACGTCGTGGTTTCACTGTCCACACTGAAATGTTTCATAAACATACATTTCCATATCAGTTTCCAAATTTCAAGCTGATTGGTTGGAAACAAGATAATTTAAAGAATTGTAAACTGTTACAGTGCCAATGTTCTAATTGGATATGGGGTAATACAACAATACCTGGCACTCAGGACTTTTTGAAAGCTAACATATTTTCACGTCTTATAGATGGGTGTGATTGGGGTGATGGGGTGGGGGGAGGGGTGCAGTATGCTTCTTTAACTCACCAGCCCCTCCCTCACACACACTTGTCCCTAAATAACACACGTTTACCGGCACTCAGTTTTGCTAATTGATTTTTAATTAATCTGTATTAGGAGGGAAATTAGCCGAGTTTTCTGTAGCTGTATTTATTAATACTCATTTCTATAAGTCATTTACATTCATAGTATTATCAGTATTATATCCGTTTTCTTCCTTCTGAAAAGCATGGCATATATGATCTGGTACAGTATGTGAGAAGACTTGAATTAGTTTTAACAAATCGCGCTCTATCTTCTTCGCAAAGTAGAATATTTCTGCTAGCCTAAATATTCGCGCTTCCTGGCGATGGCCTAACACAGACCGAAATATTCATACCAACAATATGTTTTAATGTTTCATTCTTCTTGCTTGTACTACTCGTAAATTATGATAGAGGACCTGCGGATATTCTGTTAATTCACCGCCTGTGAGGTGAACATAATTGTACTCCCTTGTAACCCGCAGTACAGTATATAGCTCTTCAAATATTAACAAATCAACTTGAGAACTAATTTCGATTTGGTCTCATCGGAAGGTCATTTAATTTTTATAAATTTGTTTTATGTACAGATTGTCATATTCTACTCTACGATTAGAAGTCTGTTACTCGTTGTTAAAATAAGGAAAAGTCTGCTTAAATTTACTCTTTTCAAAAGGCTGTAAGCAAGGCCAACTCGTATCTTGATGAAGCATGTTTAAGCTATAAAACCATGTGGGATCACGTATGTTATTGATGGACGGGTTACGTCCCTCGATTTATACCGTATGTCTGTAATGAGTCAGCACAAATCAAACAGCTTGGCCACCTGTTGTGAGGTAGATCTGGTAAGGTATACTGGGTATATAAAATGAAGACATTCCTTACATGTTTGTCCGGAGGAGTGGGTTATCACAATGTCTTACTGAAATCCTCAAAACTAACCTTCCTTGTGATAACGTAATTTATACTCGAAATATCATCATCTTGATTTATACGTTTAATAACTAAACTGATTGAAGAATGCAATGGGGCAATTTTTGGAACAGCAAATTTTTACCTTGAAAAACGACTCGGGGTGTACTTAGATTATAAGCAGGAACAAAATCACTCGTTTCAAACGTCTATACTGATATAACCATTAGGAGGTCGATAGTAAAGTCGCCAGACAGGGGCTGATGCTGAAGACGAGATATAAATTTCAAATTGTATAATACTCCTTTCGTTCAATTTTGTTTTAGGAAAGTGGGTTTTGATATTTGATGTTTTTCTGCAAGCCTGCATTGCGTACATGTAATTGCGTATTCTATAACACTTGTGCCATTAACATCGAGATAACGGTGCAATTATTACACGATTTACCACGGTTACGTGAAATGTACATGTGTCAAGTGCAGGTGATCATTAGGAGATTCCATTTCACAAGTCGGGTGAGGAAAGGGACCCCTGCTTTTATGCAAGAAACAGTCGTTGCTTCCACTCTGAACTCTAAAATCTACAGTTCCTCCAAATTTCAGCGAATTTCGCGGTCCCTCTGCCCCCGAAAATTTGGAATTTACCACAACAACTTCCATTGAAGTTCAGAAAATCATTACGACATCGAAGTCGGCCTCACCGGGTTTGGACAGTATTTCTATGTCTCTCGATCATCACCAAATCTGTCCCTGCTCCACTTGCGCACATTATGAACTTGTCCTTTTGATAGGATATTGTCCCAGATTCTCTTAAATAAGCCAAGGTGACTCCAATATTCAAATCGGTTGAAACTTCTTTTTCGGATTATAGACCAATATTGTATTACCAACTCTAAGTAAAATTATTGAGAAACTTGCAATAAATAGGATGACAGATTTATTAGAGAAAAACAATAATATCTCTGACAGTCATTTAGATCTAATCATTCAATTACAAGCGTCTAGTCCGTCATTCATAATCCAGCCGTCGTCCATTAGAGAGTATCCGCGTCCATAATCCAAAGACCTATTTCATATTCCATATAACAGTATTAGCACCAAATTCAAAAAGACAATCATAGTATACATAAACATAAGCTTGTTTCCTGCAAGAGAGAAGCGGTCAACAGCTTTCAATGATGCCGGCAAGACATCATGATGTCCCAAAAATATCAAATCCGTATCGCTGATCAGTATTCTTAATCCATAATATTCGTTGTAAAGTCGTCATCTAAAGAATGATGTATCTCAGTCACGCTTTGATTGTGCCTGTTCATATGAGTACCATGAGGATCTTCAAGTACATGGGTTCATACGGCCCCTGGCCCCGGGTTAAGCGGAATTAGACATAAGTTACGAAACGTAGCGCCATAGATCTTGCACGCTACGTTCGTATTTTGCTATCAGCATGCGATATGTATTGCCAAATTTGAGAAACTTTGAGTGGAATTGGTGGAATAGCCCTGTTTTATAAGTTTCTGCAACAATGTTTTGTGACGTTGGTTAAAATTATCACCTTTAACACAGGATCTAGCAAATGCTACTAAGCGAGATATGTATACACCATATGCAGGTCCCACTGGAATATTACTATCCAAAAAAGGATAGTTTACGATGTCGAAATTTTAATCATCTCTTTTGTCATAAAGTCGACGAGAGAGAATGCCCGCTTCATTTTTATAGAGATAAAGATCTAAATAAGATGTGCCTGTTGGGCTATCTGTAGTTTCCTTCAAATCCAGTGAAGGTGGATATATATCCTTCACTGTGTCATTTATATAGCGATTATCCACAGCGAGAAGATCGTCTATATAGCGTTTGGTGAATGAGAAGGAACGGGCTTTGAATGGATCGGTTTTTGAAAGCGCCTGCATATAGTCATATTCATAAAAGAGAACAGATACAGGTCAGCCAACAGGGGTGCACAATTAGTACCCATTGGAATACCTATATGCTGCTGATATATTGTGTTGCCAAATTTCACATAGATATTTTAATGAGAAATTCAAGCAACTCTATAAACAAAGAAACATCCCATGAATGATATCTCTTGTATGTAGTCGAGCTAAAGAATGCTTTATGGCTTCCTACCTTAATATATCTACGATCAGTTTTCTTGAACACATATACTATTAATGAACTTATACGGTCAATAAGGTCCTGATGAGGGATTGTAGTATAGAGAGTCGAGAAATCGCATGTGGATACATGTCGGTACGGTATGTGACCTTTAGCATCAAGTTCTTCCGTAAGACATTTTGAGTTTTTCAATATCGACATACATTCCACGCCAGAGTTCTTAGAAATAGTGGCGCAATACCTTTCCCAAAATGCCTTTACCTCCTGAAGGGCCCTCGTCAATAGGGTTGAAAGAAGCTTGGTGGTGCAGCTTCTAGAACCAACTATGAATCTAGCTTTGTATGGTGATTTATGCATTTTGGGAGTCCAGTATATTTTTGGTATGTCGTTATGATTGGTTGGAAGACAAATACCTCTTTCCCTGAGAAACTTGTTGTAATTGTTAAATAAATATTCCAGAGTAAATGCAGTTTGGGAGTAAGTAGACGTATTTGATGAAGATATGTCTACACTCAATTCTTGAACCAGCACCTGGTAATAGTAATATTTACATATGAATATTATATTATTCGGAGCTTTGTCTGCTGGGACTATGACGAATTTACTCTGGAGATTTGCTAGAACTTCTTGCGAATTGAGGTTTCTCAGTACTTGTTTTGCTTGGGGAAGAGTACTTCTGTCAATATGGCGGATTGTTTCAACGATCTTTCTCTTGGTGACGTCCAGCCAATCAGCGAGTACTGCAGGTTCAACTTTTTCTCGCTTAGACCAATCAATAACGTACTGTTCTAATGCAGACAGGACTATCTTCTGGTCGGCCGTCATATTTATTCTTCTTGGCTCTCTATATTTAGGTCCTTTCATCAGGAGTAATTTCAGATCATTATCACTCACCACATCAAGGTCACCAGTCACAATATCTTTGCATGGTGTATAGATAAAGTTCGACAATTCACAATCACAACTATAGCCTCCTGACGTGTATAAGTTCCAGTCAAACTCCTTGACAGCATTGGAGTAATTGAATATTTTGGTGGCTATATATTTAGTATAATTATATGAAATGCAAGGAGGTTCTGTGAACTTGAAATAGTTTGGTACAGCGTTGCGTACCTCTGGATCATTCAGGATTCGAGGTAAATTAATGATGTCCAGTCCTTTATCTAAGTAGTTGAGTTTCAAGAAAAGCCCATCTCGAGATGTTTCGATTATGTTCACTGGACGATATAACCGAAAATACGCTATATCTTGACATACTTTAATGATTTTTGATGGTATTATATTTCCTGAAGACGCAGATTGTTGTATATCTCTGGTTATTTGATCTAAAGCTCTCAGAGGTAACGCATACAGAACTGTACGTAAGCTATAACACATACTATTAGGTCGCGTTAGTTAAACCCACTAAGTAATTTAAAGTGATATGATCGTGAATCATCGAACTATTAAACTTTCGCCAACCATGGCTGCGTTGTCTCCGTTGATGGGGTTTAAATAGTTGGGTAATGTTGGATATATTATTATCAGGGGGATATATTTATATATTATCTCTCACGCGGCGATTTATCTGTATGAGATATTGGTCACTGCCAAGGAATCTAGAGAATATAGTACAGTTACTTTCTTGGATCTTTCCAAAGCTTTTGACACTGTCAATCACGACACACTGTTCACTGAGCTACACCATCATGGTTTTCGCGACACAGCAAATAACTGGTTCAGAAGCTATTTATCTATCAGATCACAATGTGTCTATACTATAACAGTACGATTTCTCGTTCCATGAACATCACTTGTGGAGTACCCCAACGATCTATCCTTACACCACTTCTATTTTTACCATATATTAATGGCATTAATAATGCCACAGATTTACTTAAGGTCATTCTTTTTGTCGATGACTCCAGTGTTGTTTATACTTCTAAATACGTCGACAGTGCTGTCACCCTTATGTCACTGGAATTGGAAAAAAACTATATATTTGGTTTTGTGCTAATCGACTGTCACTAAACGTAAAGAAAACCAAATTCATGATAACAAATCCCACCAAGCAGCGCCTGCAGTACCTGCCACAGTTATTCATACCCGATGGAGAGATTGAATTAGTAAATAGTGTGACGGGTAGGAATTGTACTATTAAATATCATTCATTTTAGTCATTTTCATTGTTAGGAGTAATTATAATAGATGTGTCTATGCAGGGCATTAGGCCGTAGGCCGGTAAGTGGAGTCGACCCCTTAAGCGAACAGCTGTTGCGTTGCCATGAGCAACGATACGTATACATTTGTCGGCTGCAGAACGCGTGGTTTGAGGCATAACGTGTTCACAACTTTTGTGCAGGTTTCACCAGAAAAACGGAGGTATGTTGTCTTAGTATTCGTACAAATTTGCTGCAAGGATATTCCTCATATATGTACGATATAAATGATCGCGTTTTTGGTGTGAATCTGATGGGAAATTTGGTGTTATTTCCAGTGTCTGGTGCGTTGATGACCTGGCCGGAGTCTGTCGTTCAGTCCGCCATTCGTTGCCGGTTCCATACTGGGCGTGTCGCGGTGTATGTGCCACGGATGACTGTCGTCTTTGGCCGTCTAGGTAGGGCAAACATTTGGTATTTTCTGTTTCGTCGTCATGGCGGCAGGAAATCTTGTAATGGTTGACTGTGTTTTATGCCAGTTTTGTAGTCTTCACAGTGTATTTGTAGGGAAACCACTTGCAGCCAGCTATGAATTTCTATAAGCGCATTATTATTTCCCCAATGATATGGTATATGGTAACCTAAGAAATAATGATATAAATGATTCCTAAATCTATAAATGGTGCTTTGGATTTGATATTTTGAATGGTGTTCTGTATTGGATGTTACTGATGAGATTAATTGTAAAATTTCTGTGTTGAATTAAATACATAATTAATTCAGTTTCCTTTGCTACACAGATGATGCATTGTATTGTATCGTATACACCTGGTCAGAGGCACAGTGATAGCATAGTTGCCCAATGAATAGGGGTGAGCTAAATTGCTTTGTCATGTTCGAGCTACATGTAAATAGGGTTGCATAAGAAAACAGAGACTTAATATAATGGGGACAGGACATGTGCCAAAAATATATCACTTGCCAGTCTTAGTGCGAAATTGATTATTTTGTGTCCGACTGAGATTAAGTTGAATATGTGTCGTAAATGTAACATGTGGGTGTCATGAGTCACGTGACTTAGGAAATATGAAGATTAATTAGTCATGTTGAAACAATTACGACAATGCGCATGAGCTAATCGAATCATTTGTGATTTCTCTCTCGAATTGAATAATTTGTAAAGTGATTACTGCATCTGCTTAATTATGGATTAAACTACATGTAAATTTGCTTATTTTTATATTTCATGCAGGGTTTTTATTGTTTTCTGGAATGCACTTGAAAATTACCAATGCCAATAAAGACATCGAACCAGACGACTGAGTCCTGTGTGTTTCTCTGCCGTCACAATAGTTTCAAACTCCTCGGTGTTTTCTTCAACAAACCATGATGACCACATTTGCAAAAAGGTCGCAAGAAACAAAGCAAAACTCAGCGAATAGGAAAACACTACATATCTTATATTATTCGATGACATACCCATACCTATCCTACTGTAACATCCTCTGGGGAAACACTTATATGACTCATTTGAAACCGATAATATTGCTCCAGAAGCGTGTCCTCAGAGTTATTACTCTGTCGCAGAAACGCGATTATACTCAACCAATATTCATTCATGTAAAAATCACCCCTCTGTCCAATCTGAATTTATATTCTTGTTTAAACCTGGATCAAAAGTTTTTTATCCCCCTGAAATTATGCCGGTTCTTTTCTGTAACTATTTTACAAAACTGTTTGAAGTACACCGCTATCCCACAAGGAACCAAGAAGTAATCTTTCGAGTTATGCAATTGAAGTCACGGGGACACGGAAATGGATCAAGCTACCCTCAATTCTCAAAAACATAAAATGTTCATCACTATTCAGGTCTAAGCTTAAATCTTATTTACTCGAAGTTTTACCTGTTTCACGTTGATAATTCCTAGATTGTATGCCCAAAGATTTAAAGTTTTTTATTCAACTTTGGCTTTCTCCCTATATTCAGATACTTATACTTATATTTCCTAACTTAGTACTGGTGAATAAAATCCATTCATTCATTTGAAAATGAAAACTCGTTTTATTAAAATACAAACATTCAAATTGCAAGAACTTCTTCGCTATCAATTCCACAACCGAATGTGTTTATATATTTGAAAGCACAAATCTCTCCGAAAATATAAATATATCATTATATTGGTTATGCCCTCAATCAAAGTGGCCAGTGTTTACTTATTTCTCTTTGCACCTCCCTGAATGGACAGGCTATATTTTATGTGGGGCGCATTTCGCAATAGAATTAACCAAACCCAAATAACCCTAAGATGATCCAGGACTGCCAAGGGAAAGTTTTCTTTACATAACACGATTTACTAGTCAGTCAGTGTATGTAATATATCAGTAATAAGCTGACGAGGAAGTTTCAGAGAAAACATTTTTCCGGAGGGCCGTTGATCGAGATGTGACAGTATTGTCACTATACACAACTGTTTCAACGTACACTGTCGAATTAACCTTTCTATCATGATCTGCTTATTTTCGGCATCCTCGCCATAATGCCTACGTGGAATGGAATTCCTTCAAGAATCATAAGCACGTGCTTTACAGTAGTCATCTTATATGAAGGGCTTTGCAGTAGTAGACGCATCATAGCAGAGGAGTTACAGGTGGTTCTCATAACGAGAAAAACACACTGCGCAATAAAGTGGAGTTCTACCGATCTTGTCTTCAATTTGTGCGTTAGCCCCAGCAGCCAACAGTTCTTTCAAACATGGTACACTTCCCGTCACAACAGCAAGCTAATTGGAATTTTTCCATTCTCATCTTGAAAATCAATGTCAATATCTGTGAATTCAAGCAGGTATGTTAACACCTTGGTACATCCAAAGCGAGTCTTTTCGTGTACAATGTTCGAGAGCCTGAAATCAGAATTCAGAGAATGAATATCGACGCCACCCATCTCGATGTACGACTTAACTATTTCAAGCTCATCAAAGTGAAATGCCGATAAAAATAGAGCGTTCCGGAACCAAATACTCTGACTCTCAGTTTCTGTACGACAGAGAAGTGTGCTGATATCGACGCGTTTCTTCAGCGAGATCGTTTGGAGATAACCGTTTGTGAGCCGTTCGAAATGGTTAAGGTAGTCGCCATCTTCCACCGAGAATATTTTGATCTGAACGTTTCGGTCTCTCTTGCAGGAAACAAGCCTATGTTTATGTATACTATGATTGTCTTTTTGAATTTGGTGCTAATACTGTTATATGGAATAGGTCTTTGGATTATGGATGCGGATATTCTCTAATGGACGACGGCTGGATTATGAATGACGGACTAGACGCTTGTAATCAATAAAAGTCACATGAAACTGGGGCTTCATGCTGATATTTGAATTGCCACCGGAATCAATAAACGAAGACAACGATCCATATTACCGCGTGTGACGGAGTGACACAGAGCAGTCCACTCTCTCGAATCAACAAATTCAATGTTGGTCTGTTTGCATAATGCCAAATTCATGTACACATCATCATTATTCAATGAAAGCTGACTGCCTTTGACTTGAGATATAATTTCATATGAAGGTTGCAACAAATACTAAACTTTTGTTGTTTTGATCGGTAGACCTACATCGAATGGGTTTGCACGGTTTGGATATGTCCATAAACTGTATCTCATTCTTCTCCGCATGTTTGTTTGATTGTCGGATTCGAGTAATTATTGTTGCAATAATAACCGATTTCGCTTTCCTTGGATCAAACGATATAATTTCCAACTCTTCAGTACTTTGCCGGCACTTGTTCTATCGTTGCGTTGAAGTATAATCTACTATATCGCCAGTTGTCTCCCGGTACATTTTTCAGTCGGATTGTTCGATATGTATCCCTTTGTCTTCCATGTCAAACTAGTAAATAATGATCGGAACTGAAATAAAATTGTTCTGGTACACATTTCTCCACAGAAAGACAAATTTTACTTCAAGAAAAAAGGACTTCATGTTGTTTTTGTTTTACCTACATAGCCGCATTATGAATTTCTAAATTTCTGTTTTTCACAGTTTCGGAGCCCGAAAGAAAGTTCACGGGTTGGGAAAGCTCATGGGTTGGATGATGATATACGATTAACTGTACTGGTTTGAGATGTAATCCACTCGTGTTTATTCCAATTATTTCTATGGACTTTTCATCATGATATCATTTTTCAGAGAGAGAGAGAGAGAGAGAGAGAGAGAGAGAGAGAGATGGGGAAAGAGAGAAGCAAATTCACGAAAAATTGAACCGTTTCACGTACACCTAATAAGTTCATCAGAAGTCCCAGTGTTGTTTGATAATGCATTTTCTTGGTTCTTGTTACATCCAATGTGCAGGCTAACACACTCATCAAACCTGGCTTTTGTCTGAAAGGAAAACCTACAAATACGCGCCAACAGAACCTAATCATCCATTGTTCTAACGTTTGGATAGGTTGCATTTTAGATTATCTTAATGCTTCACATAGAGAACAAATTAAGGGTACATAGTTACAAAGTATGCTCTCCGCCGGATGAAGGCCGAACAGAATACAGTAAAGTACCGGGTATCGCTCCGCGATAATGGAGACACACGATTCGCAAGCCATCTTATGGATGGCGAAGTGTACGCGAATGGGAATTGTCTACCCTCGTTTCCTTGCTTCTTTGCAGTCATCACTAAACCACTTTGTTTTAAATATGTGCAACTCCTGAAGATGTGAGTATGGTTTGGTTAGCAGTTTCAATTAGCGTATCTGAGAACAACTCTATAGGATCTGGAACATCAGCAAACGAAACTGCTTGTAGTTCTTGTGAACAAAGCTTTTCAAATTCTGACCAATTACCTTTTTTTAAATTATACCTTGTTAAATGGGGGTCATCAGCCGAATGAACAGCTTTTAAAACAGTGAGAAAGTGATCACTTCCACAAAGGTCATCATGAACAGACCAAGTAAATTCTTCGAGTATAGGAAGGTGGCAAAGTGAGATATCTAAAGCTGAATAGGTTCCATGAGCAGTGCAAAAATGTGTATAAGAACCATCATTAAAAGTACACAAAGAATTATTTGATATAAAATCTTCAAGAACTTTTCCATTACAATTCTCTTCTTTATCCAAATAGTTACTACGGCCGTTAAAATCACCCATCAATAAACAAGGTTTAGGGAGCTGATCGTAAAGATTTTGAAGTTCAGAAGACCTCCGGATGAAGGTCTGTACAGCGTGCATTATGTGAATACAGAATTCAAAGTAAGGCGGACTGCTACAGCTTGTAAATCGGTCTTCAAATTACACCACTATAAGAACGGAAGTGGAAAGCGGTGCCGACATACTGACAGAGCCACATGACTTTACAGTATAGTCTTCCGGTTAACCTATTCTAAAGCACATACCAAGAATCTAAAGATTCGTGATATGTGTTGTATCTCAGGTACGCTTTTATTGTACCTGTTCATGTGGAAACTTGGATGATATGATCACACGGCCCCTAGCATCGGCATAAGCGGTATTAGATACAAAGCTGGAGAGCTATGATGGAAATGCTCTGACAACTCGTATTGGTAATTGGTGAGCAGTTTCGCTGTGACAACTCGTACACTGGGGATTGGTGAGCTGTATCGTCGTCAGATGAAAAAGACGGCATTTAACACAAAAGACTAGTCTGCAAGGCCCGATGTCGACCCAGCATGAACTTCCCACAAATGCCAACATATATCAAAGACCAAAAGGTCTGTACACGTGGCGGGCCTCGGGGACGGAACGTCCACCAGCAGAATCTCGTCATATACAGGTAAAAATTACAACACATATAAGGAAAGTGGGAAGAGGTGCCGACATACTGACAGAGCCACATGACTTCACAGTATAGTCTTCCGGTTAACCTATTCTAAAGCACATACCAAGAATCTAAAGATTCGTGATATGTGTTGTATCTCAGGTACGCTTTTATTGTACCTGTTCATGTGACAACTTGAAATAGGACTATGCAAAATATCCATTTTAACAAGTATTGAAGAGCCGCCTGTAGCCCTTCCATGCTCTTGCAAAGCATAGGAATGATAGGGTGTATATTGCCGTAATTCAAATTTATTTTTATCTGCTTCTTTGAGAAAAGTTTCATTCAAACAGAGAGCTCAGGGTTAATAATCCTGAATTAACAACTGAAGCTCATGTAAATTTGGCCAAACTTCTCTGCAGTTCCATTGGAGGAGGGTTGGGGATAGCCACAACTGTTCCTATCAATAATACCTTCGGATGATAGTCACAAAAAGCGTTGATTGATATCCGTGTGCTATAACCCGTACCGTATGAACGTTCATTTTGATGTTCCTTATCTGTTATTTTCGGTAAGCTAATCCCTTCTTTTCCACTCTTGTCGCTTTTTTAAGTTTCCGGCGCTGGTGATCAGCTGTAAAAAAAAGAGCCGTTTTCACATCGACCCTGACTTTTCCCGTGTTAGGGTAGACGCCATATTGCGTGTATTTGGGCGACTACGCATGCGCAGTTACACAATATGGCGTCTACCGTAACATGGGGAAAATCAGGGTCGATGTGAAAACGGCTCTTGTACAGCTGATCACCAGCGCCGGAAACAAAATGAACTTTTATACGCTACGGGTTATAGCAAATGGAGATCAATGAACGCCATTTGTGGCTATCATCCGAAGGTATTATTGATAGGAACAGTTTTGGTTAGGTTGGGGACAGCCATTTTTAGTCTATATGAAGAAATAACACAAAAGAATACACGCAATAGGAAATAGAGTTTCAGCTTAGCTTCTGTTTTTTTTTTATGTTCTTCTCGCAACTGCTACATGTCTTTATTTCCATTAATTTCTTGTCTTTTCTGTTAACATTTCTTTTTCGACCTCTGGTTTAAGGAAGTCTTGTCGAGTCGCTTATTATCACAAGATTGATCCATGTGCTCAACGACCGCGTTTTTGTCTGCGGAGAGGTTTATAGGTGTATTTGTTTTGACTCTGGAGTCAAAATGACGCAGTGAAGGATATATATCCACCTTCACTGGATTTGAAGGAAACTACAGATAGCCCTACAGGTACATCTTATTTAGATCTCTATCTCTATAAAAATGAAGCGGGCAATCTCTCTCGTCGACTTTATGAGATGATTACAATTTCGACATCGTAAACTATCCCTTTTTGGATAGTAATATTCCAGTGGGACCTGCATATGGCGTATACATATCTCGCTTAGTAGCATTTGCTAGATCCTGTATTAAATGTGATGATTTTAACCAACGTCACAAAACATTGTTGCAGAAACTTATAAAACAGGGCTATTCCACCAAGCGCCTGCACTCAAAGTTTCTCAAATTTGGCGATACATATCGCATGCTGATAGCAAAATACGAACGTAGCGTGCAAGATCTATGGCGCTACGTTTCGTAACTTGTGCGTAATTCCGCTTAACCCGGGGCTAGGGGCCGTATGAACCCATGTACTTCAAGACCCTCTTGGTACTCATATGAACAGTCACAATCAAAGCGTGACTGAGATACATCATTCTTTAGATGACGACTTTACAACGAATATTATGGATTAAGAAAACTGATCAGCGATACGGATTTGATATTTTTGGAACATCATGATGTCTTGCCGGCATCATTGAAAACTGTTTGACCGCTTCTCTCTTGCAGGAAACAAGCCTATGTTTATGTATACTATGATTGTCTTTTTGAATTTGGTGCTAATACTGTTATATGGAATATGAAATAGGTCTTTGGATTATGGACGCGGATATTCTCTAATGGACGAAGGCTGGATTATGAATGACGGACTAGACGCTTGTAATTATCAACTTCCCCTTTACCTTGATTTTCATCTTCCATGAGTATTTCATTGCTAGCTTCAACACTAGTGAATTCCTCGAACACATCGTCATCGGGAGCGAAGTTCACAGGTATATCCGTTTCAGGAATAAAACCAAAATCTTCATCGTCACCTCCTTCATCCACTGAGGGCAGCTCATTTCTAGCATCATCTCTGGTGAGCTCAGCAACCACATTTTCATCTGTGGTGAAGTTCAAGTCACCACCAGAATGCGCAGGTGCATCTACTGAGGGTAGCTCATTTCTAACATCATCTTTGGTGAACTTAGCACACACATCTTCATCTGGGGTGAAGTTCGAGTTACCACTAGAATGTACAGGTGTAGAACTAATGTCTTCATCTTCAGCTCTTTTCCCATCTACCAAGGATAGCTCATTTCTAGAATTATCTCTGGTGAACTCGGTTTCGACAACAGCATCCGAACGCACAGGTGAATGTTCACTACGACTGCCGTCTACATCAAGTGCAGTAGCAACATTGATAGGCATTTGACGATCGTTGACAACGCTGTGTTTCTCCACCCCGGACAGAGAACCAACACTTTGAAATGTTTCTGGATCTACAATAATCCTCTCATACTCATTTTCTTTAGACTGCTGTTTATGAAATAAGCTTTCCGGACTTTCATCTACCCTATTCCACTTGCGGGGCGGGGGGGGTGGAATATCAAAGAAACTATCAACATCATCCTCCTCAGAGAGAGCTGAAAAGCTGCTTGAGCTGTTGGGTGCATTTTCCGCTTCCTCTGTGCTCTTTTTAGTTTTCCTTTGTCTAAGCTCAGAATTCATCTTTGAGGTCTTGCCATCCGGTCCTACAATTGACCAAATGCCATCACCAACGCTTTCAGGTTGATCGATTTCCTATGCGTTCATTGTGAAAGAGCTGTCCGCAACGGCGGACTTTTTCGTAACGGGAGATTTCTTCTCTGTATTGGATTGAATTCCAGTCACATATTGTGAAGCAGTTCGTTTTTTCATTCAGTCAGACCTTCTGAGTTTTCACGGGTTGTACATTCTCGTTTTTTTGTGGCCTGAATGTCCACAACTCAGGAATTTATGCTTAAATGAACAATCCCAAAACATGTGATTTTCATCTCCGCAGGTGTAACATGCTTTAACCTGACCTTTGCACCAAACATGAAGTCTGAATTCTCCAAACAGAACTGTGGAGGAAAGAGTGGTTTGGATGCCAGACATCCACATCTTCCTACTCCCAGTTTTGAAATCTCTGTCAAAGGTGTAGTACTCGTGAGAAATGTCATGAACTTTACCGTATTCTCAAAAATATGACTGATGTCAGTGTGTTGTATCTCCACAGAGCATTTTGTACTTTCGTGGGTGCAATCTGCTCAAAGCAACAACACTGATCTTGAAAATCCAAGATACCGTTTGAGAGGAGAACATCTCTGGCCTGTTCATTTTTAGTGTCACAATCCAGAGATCCTTTGTCACCTGCGCTAAGCCATCGAGGACGTTCGGCCCTGATCCGACAGGCTCTCTTAAAGCTCGTCAAATATTCGTCAATAAAACTTTTAGCCCCAAAAGTCTAAAGCTCAGTGGCCTCTCTAACAGTTTGTTTGACATAGCACTAACAAATAATTATAGACTCCCACCCAGGGAGATCCAGAAAAGATCAATTCGAACAAACAAACAAACGATAAAATAATAACAGTTGTCAACAGTTTTATAGACAGCCCCATCCCGTAGCATCGTACAGCGGAAGTGACTGATCTGTACTCCAGGATCCGGCCTGTAGCCATTTTCTACTGTTGACAGGCCTTCGTTTCGGGCGATTACACGACAAAGTATGTATATCATTGAGGTATCTTAAGCGTTATAATTCTGCAAATTATATTCATGAAAACACGAGCTTAACATATACGATAAAAAGTACTATATAGTAAACCAATTCGATTCCCAAAGCCGGTCTTGTATCCTGATCACTTCGATTTTTCTAGGTGAGTTGCTTCATGTCATTTTATATAGCTTCTGACTTACCTCCATGTTAGACGTTTTGTCTGATGCAAAGGAGGTACCAACCGCTATAAAAACCGTTTGATTTTAGATGAATAAGACTGTCAATTTTTCATATTTATCGCTTATTTTTACCGCTTCTGTACGGCCTATAGCTAAGCTAAAACATATTTCTGTACGGCCTATTGTTTCGTATCTGTACGGCATATTGCTATTTGAGAATAGGTACAAGGAGTCCAACGAATTACCAAAGTGAACCCAAATGAAAGCACAATGAAAATAAATGAAAGCCAAATGTACCCAAATGATCATCAACGCGACGTTTGTGGAGCGGGGTTCCAATCAAAGAGAATTCTCATTGAACATAAAGCTGGAAAACATGGACAATATTTGAGGTTGCCGGATATTGACCTGTATTGGATTTGTGTAGATCCTAACAACATCTCACAAAAGTGATATGTAGGGTCTGATTTTGTTAGACTGATTCCAGAAACAACCAATATCGTGACTTTTCTCCCTTGATACATTTACTCTAAACTACAACTCGTGATCCGGCCGTATTCTCTGATATATACGACAATTTTTGTGTATTTTATCACTATTTTAATATCAATTTCTTAGTTCAGTGTGTTTTGTACGGTCCCTTGAAGGATATACTCGACCCGGTGGGTACATTTTGGATCACAAGGTTTTATTGCACTTTCTTTCGAAAACATGGCAGTGTGACTAACCTCACAGGACATACGAAGTAGGGTTTGATATGATTTAGTTGTGTACTTGATGTAAGACATGTTTTGCCAATTTCGAGTTTACAGGTCACCTAAGTATGTCTGCCCAAGAACCCTGGGCCTGATATTCCGGCTTTTCGGATCTACTGGATAACATTCAGCGATCTGAAACAGCGAAATTTATTTCTGCTTTTCGAGGATCTAGACAGCCAGGATCACCGACGCCTTCAATTCTTTTGTACTATGGTTTGCAATATTATGTTGTACTTGCGCTACAAACATGTCTGTAGAACTGTCACAGAAATAGCACAAGTATCGCAGAGACATCGCCGCGTATGTTCGAAATGATACGTTTCTAATTTATTTTTGTCTGAATAGTACAAAAATATGTTTCAGTATCATAGCTGGGAATCTCAACATTCGTGTCAAACGGAAAAAGAAATCCGAAATCGTTTTTGGTTTTTTGGTGAGGCGCACGTGGCATACAGTCGCTAAAATTAATGCAACTATATCCCCATGTGTCCAGGTAATCCCTAAATCATCGAAGAGGGTTTACCTGGACCTTTTTGGTGATTCGGATGAGTTCTCGAGTCGTTGCGTCTACTACACAATCTCGTGCATTTCATCCCCAGTGGTTGTTTTGAATTAGCGCGTCGGTATCTAAAGCCTGTGGTTTTCCCTTTGCCACCCAATGTCGATTTCAAAGGTAGTCTGGCCGGCGATGAAATTCAAACCAGTCAAAACTCAAACCTCGCTGCGGATTGGCCTGATGAGCTGCTTCAGCGCGCTTACTGATTGGTTCGGTTAGTGGAAACCCTTCGAGCTATTTATATGCAGAACTGCTATCGGTGACTAACCAAGCCAGTGTATCGATCGAAAACTATCGATTGATACACTGGCTCGCGAGAATGCTATATCCCGACCGTGTGCGGTTGTATTTCATTTAGATCGTGAAACCTCGGGGATAATAGTTCAATTAGAAGATTCTATCGTATATTTCCCCCAACAATGGGGTTGATGGTTAATCGAAAGATGGCAGTGTATTTGGATATCTTTTGGGACGGCAAAAATCACTATGAATAAACAACAACACCGGCAGCGTTGTTGACGTAGAACAGTTGATGTTCGAATAAAAAATTCTGTGTTTAATAAAAAGAAATTTGTGTACACGAAAAGATTTGTTAACAGACCAGGTTTACATCTTGCGACCATGTAACCGAAAATGATCTCTATCCTGCGACTTAGAAAATCCGTAGTTCAAATGTCTGGTCAAACTTCAGCACTATATTTTGTTAAGGCCGAATGAACCGTAACTTCCAGTTCTTCATTTTGATATTTTCAGTATAATATCGAAGGTATGCTCTCATCGGCAATTTTTAATATAGCACGTCCCCGTAAACTGGCAATATTCTCAATTTGATGATCATGAGAAATCGCGGTTCAAACATTGGATACATTTCGTTTGAAACATAATGAAAATCAACTTAGTTGTTTCAATTGGTTATAAAGGATCAAAATGCTCAAAAAGTTTGCAAGGTTTATCAAATACCAATTCTAAGGAAACTCGGTGATCTGGAAGTTTTTCCATCGCACAACTGCATGAGCCCACAATATTATCAATCTCGTGACCACGATAAATGTGGGATTTTGAATAGTTAGGACCGCAGTTTTTCGCGAATGGGCCGTTTTCGATTACTTAGAGAACAGTGTCACGTGACTTGGCGCAAAATGCCCGTTTTCGAATTTACTTAGTGTCGCGAATACTTAGGGAACTTATCGTAATACCTGAAGCAGCAAACAAAATTAACCATAGTGTAATTACTGTGCAATCTAGGTGATATTTCAGATGTCAAACACTGGTATATTTACCGTACAATTATCGAATTGGCATGGCTATTTATCGTAAAGTTGTTTTCTATATAGCGTACACCGCTCATGTTTTAATGCGTTCAAACTGACGAAATTATGTTTTCCCCTACAATTCATGCATCTGCAGAAAGGCATTATTATCATCTGCTTACTTTGCGCTATTTGTCATACAGACCCAATAGAACATAAGCCTAGCATGCCGTCAAATTATAGAACTGATGACTTACTGATGAATGAAGATTGTGCAACTTTGTGATCAATCTGATTTACCCAGTGCATTCTGAATTCTCTTTATTTAACCTTATCATAAATATACGTATTTTACGTATAATCCGCATAAATCGGCTCATCTGACACCTCAAACTCACATTCAACATCAAAATTCCATTCAGCTGGCGATGTGCAATATGCCGTACAGATTACAACATTATTCGAAGCTATAGGCTGTACAGATGTTTGCTATAGGCCGTATATATCACGAAAGTTAAATGACATATTTCGCCGAATAAAGTGGTTCAATTTAGCTGAATATAAGTAATATATCGCCGGCGTACCGCATAAATGCTTAGCGATATCACGAGGTGCATGAACGATACATCAAAGAAGTATATTTGGACCAATATAGTGAGATGATCAAATCGCACTAAATGATTCAAGCCATCGAGCCTCTGATCTCTTGATGATTCTCAATACATACACTATAACCAGTCACTGCGGTTCAATCAAGGCGTTTAGAAATACTCATTCTATAATTCGGTAGTCTTGATGGAAATCTAAAGCACAGATTTCGTCTGTAATGTGTGCTCAGACTTACCTCATGGCATGTGGCCCGTCGCTATATGCCGGACCCTGGAGTACAGATCAGTCACTTCCGCTGTACGATGCTACGGGATGAACCCGCGCTATATATAACACAGTGCCTCCAAAGACCCAAAAGCCCCGTATGACAGTGTTATATTCAATACAGCGCCATCTACCTCCACAATGAAAATGGTGAACTCTCACAGTTTCATTGTCATAGCACTAAAAAATAATTATTAATTATAGACTCCCACCCAGGAAGCTCCAAAAAAGAAGAAAAGAAACAAGAAAATAATAACAGTTGTCAAGAGCTTACAAATAGCCCGCGCTGTATATATCAACAGCGCCTTCAAAGATCCAAACGTCCCGTATGACCGTGTTACATTCAATAGAGCGCCATCTATCTACACAAGGAAAATGGTGATCTAGAGCAACCCAAATCATTAGACTCGTAACTAGCCCTCAACTCACACGCACCATAGAGCGATAGCGAATTGGAGCTGGGTACGAGTCTACCCAAATCATTCTCAAAGAGAGCCGTGTCTACCCGCGGGAGACCAAAGCGGCTCTCATGTAAACTGGCGACATCTCCAATCTCAAAGCGAGGCAGCATGACATCACTCGCTCGACCCATTCGGAACTCCCGAGCGGAAATCTACGAAGGGGACTGATTCTACGCTCGGGGGACGACAACATGAATTTCCTATGAATCTCCAGATGTGACGCGCCGGAACGGTTTAATACGCATGGCTCCGAAGCCCAATCACTCTCGCGGAAGCCTTAATCCCCGACCAGCAAATATTTCCCTGCGAGTCTCTGATTTACGTCAGATATTCTAAAAACTGTTTATTCTTTTCATTCGAAGCACGTTTCAATAGAAAACCATCAGTTTAAATGGTACACACGCCACGTATTGGCAAGATATAATTCCCGTGACGTCACTGACAGTTCCCTGGCAGACCGAAACACACGTGACCACGCTCTAGTCCAATATGGCGTCAATGGCCTTCGAGGGACATCTCAAACCGGAGATCCCCGAGAAGTTGCGAATGTCGCTCGACCGGGACTATTCTCCCGCGGGTAGACACGCAAAATGGTACATCTTCAGAAAATTTATGACCTAACCCAAAGATCACAAGATCATTATTGTTTAGCATCATCAGATAAATAAGAATAGTACGATCAGACAACATGCAGGCGAAAATACGGTATAATTGACGTAATTCGTTGTTTTCCGCGTTTTAATGGTTGATCTTCAATGCAGAATATCGGTCAACTATATTTATGTCTGCTGCTTCAAACGAGTAGGCCATAAATAAAGTTCAACGTTCAGTTTTATTTTTTTAACAACAAAACTTGCATAATGATAGCAACAAAAGTATATATCATAGGGCGTGTGAACAGTACTATGTAGTGAATGAAGAACAGAAATACTGCAACTGCCTTGCCCTGATCAAGTACATGTCACGCTAAGAACCTGGGATAGGTCATAAATTTTCCGAAGATGTACCGTCTTGCGGTAGACACGGCTCTCTTTGAGAATGGATCGGAACTGTGCGAACTACTTCCTGTATTAGATAACTCGCTTTCACGGCCAAGTATACATACCGACAATAATTTGTTCGCGATTGATATGCTCCGAAACGGAAAGAGTCATTTTCCAATTATATAGCTCACGTTATGTTTAGCAATTAGCTTCTAACTCGGCGGAGTCAGCAGGTCAATGCCAAGCCGGATACAGACGGTGAAAATCATACGCCGCCTACTCACCCCCCAAATTTTGGGGGGATGGCTCCCATTTACACGTGAGACTCTTTCTCGCAGTAGGGAGTCTCGCGAGACGAGAATGCAACCCAAATGGGCTGACCACGACAAACAAAAACCGCCGCGAACAGCGAAAATCGGACAAATCAACTCAAAATTTCACCATACAAAGATGCCAAAGACGTTTACGAAAAATACTACACAAATATCTTGAATAATACCAGCTTACAACCCCAGAAATTCTCAAAATAACAGAGACGAAATTGCACGTGCAAATCACTCAGTCTGACTACATCTTGGAACGATTTCTTAATCGTTGAACAATAATCTTTCTGTGTGGTTCCAAATTGGACATCCATATTTTGAACAAGTAGTTAAAAAATACAGCCCACTCAGTAAAGATAAAGGATTATCATCACAGAAAGACATGAATAACTGGAATTTGTGAACTAGCAGTTTTTAAATGCACATATATAGATCCGGGCCATTTTCATGAAAACGTACAAATAACGGTAAAGACAAATCTAAAATTTAATTTGTGCAGTTTGGCTACCAAAATGGAATTATTCACGACCTTGTAGGCCACAAAGACTGTTTTCCTGTTAACCAAGCTAGAGTCACTGTATTTAACCCCCGAAAATGACCCCGAAAAAGTTTTTACCCATTCTAGCCCATGTTATTACCAGATGACGTTAAAGACATATTTGTAACGGTGAAGACATTGAATTCAAGACCATTTTCTTTTAACTAAGCAGTTAGTTTTATTTTCTTAATGCAAGTCAAGCTGCCTTTTGCTAAACATTCTTTTGCTGTGTTGTCCTTACCGTTATATTCATGTCTTTACCGTTATAGCATTTTATAACTGTAAAGGCACTTAGGCACGTTTGAATAACGGTGAAGACAGATTTAGGCAAGCTGAACTGGATAAGTGTGTCTTTCATGGCGATATTTTCTTGATATACACTTTAGATTTCCTGTCCTTTGTTTGGTAACAATCATAAATAACTTAACTGACATACTTCAATAACGCTAAAGACAGACAAGTGTGACACAAACTTTTTTTCAAATTTGTAGAAAGCATGTGCTCTGTTGCCGTAAGGCTGGACGAAAAATGGCTGCCCACACCCTGGTACTTTTAAAAATGACGGTGGTGCCCTCTATATGACATTTCTTGCGCTAAATTTCTCCAAAAAACTTTCCTGATAACGGTAAAGACAATTGAATCAATTCAATCTTTTTGTAATATTTTTCACATGTTGATATGAAATGAACAGGACTTTATATTCTCATATATTTTACATAATAGTATCCAACAGAAAGATTCCTTTTATTAAATACTTCAAACTGCATTTGCAACGATAACGGTCAAGACAAATTCATTTTTAGATTTGGAAATGTAATCAGATGTTTAATCATGTGTCATTTCCAGCAAATCTCTGGTTGTAAAATATAAAATGAACAAAATTTAAGAAAAATTGTCTTTACCGTTATTTGTAAATTTTCATGAAAATGGCCCAGCCCTCATCACAGGGGCTCGTTTCCGGTGTTAATTGGTTAATTAGGTTGATTACAGGGGGCGTCGAGGTAGGGAATCCCTCTGTAATTAACTCCATTAACCAGTTAACAACTGTAACGAGCCCCTGCGCCCCTCATATATGTTATTACATCATGGAATTTTTAGAGCTACGTAATCAACCAGGCTCAAGTGACATGTCCTACGTAATCGTATGTAACTTCGGGAATACTCGATGTGATATTAACAATTCTCAAATGAGAATCACGATATGACGGGCCGCGGCGCCGGGGGGGGGGGGGGGGTCGACCACTTTTTGGAACCGCAATGTTATAAGTCCTATCTTAGATAGCACCAGTCCAACATTTAACATGGTCGGTATAGAGTTCAGCCCCCCCAACCGAAAGACCTTTTCCGAACTACAATTTTCCAAATATACGTGAAATGAAAATTGGAAAGAAACGCACTCGGTTTCCTCCCAGAGAGAAGCGATCAACCGTTTTCAATGTTAAGGATTTTATGAAAAGAACATGTCTTGCTGTTACCACTGACCAGTATTCTTTATCCAAATGAATTTCCAATTCTTATTCCATAGTAGCTGTAACGAAAGTGCAGGGTGACAACGACCCCTTGGGATCCCCTTTAATAAATCACAGCTTCTGAATGATACGTGACTATGTGAAATCGAAAGTTACATTGTGTTTATGTGTGCGGTTCGCTTACCTGGTGGAATTCAACGCTGTAATTTTCCTAGAATGAACTATGATAATCCAGGAGACAGACAATGCCTTGAAATCCCGGGGAAGTTATCTCAAACGATCAGTCGGGACGGAGAAAGGGACCCTGGTGAGCTACTTGCTTCGCTGTAGGTGACGTCAGTCAGGAATCCGGAAGTCGGTTTCAGTGAATATGCAGATTAGGGACAATGAACTTTGCGGTCGTCGTATGAATTAACTAGAGGGAGTTGGAAGCTGAGATTTACCAGTTACGTCCGTTATGAATTATGGTTTGTTCCTCCATAGCCATATTTATCCAGCGAAGTCCAGATAAACTAATCGGGAAGTGTTGTAATCTGACAATAAAGAGGGCGCTGGAATCTTCGACGTCTGTTTCTAC
>JAVTVY010013032.1:0-53181 GCA_036873755.1 Hanleya hanleyi
GGATGATCTGTCAGCTCTCGACTAGATTGGAGAAGATGGAGGGCCATATGACTGACAACAAACAGAGAAAAACGACTCTACTGCCATCCCGAAGTGAACCACCTCCACCTAGGTCAAATGCTGTTGAACCATGGGATGGACCACAATGTTGGAAGTGTCGCCAATATGGTCACATAGCCATCGGATGTCGAGTGAAGACCGACCACATGCGAAAAAGTCCTTTAAACAGGAACGAACCTATTTCGAGGGGCGGACAATAGCAGAGTCCCATAGATATATGTAGTAACCAACCGCGATTGCCTCCTGGATTGATTGGGCCATCTAATGAAGCTACGGTGTTGGTTAATGGGGTACCAAGCCAGGCACTCGTAGACACAGGGTCGTCAGTGTCTACCATTTCACATAGTTTTTACAGACAGCATTTGACCTCTTATGAAATCAGCCATTTGGACGATTTCATCCATATTGAATGTGCTGATGGGGAAAACTTACCTTATCTGGGGTATATAGAGGTCCAGTTGGAAACCAGAGGATTAGATACAGAACAGTCCAGTCAGTGCTTGTTCCTGGTAGTCCCTGACAGTAGGTATAATAGCAACATACCAGTCTTATTGGGCACTAATTTCCTTAGTCCCGTGATGGATTGTTGCAGACAGAAAGTTGGGTCCAATTTTCTCCAGTCAGCAAAGATGCAAACGTTTAGAAGTATTTTGTTGCAGGATAAGGAACTTATAAGAAACAAAGGCAGATTGGGACTGGTGAAGTGCAACGAGAAGTCCAAGGTAATCGTACCGCCAAACACCACCACGACAGTTAAAGGGTGTATTTACAAGGCTTTGCCGTATCGTGATACATGTGCAATGGTTCAGTCGAGCTCTAAATCTACCTTTCCACCTGGTGTTGAGATTGCACCTGCTTTGTTCAGATTGCAAGGGAGGGGTGATGCAGAGTTACCAATTCAGATTTCCAACTTGTCGGCTCAGACAGTAGTTATCTCCCCTAGGGTGGTGTTATGCGAGATCCAACCAGTCGATATAGAGAAAATTGAACCGTTAAAGGCAGGAATGCCAGATGCACAGCAACACCCTTTGGATAAAGTTGGTATTTCTGATGACATCACAGATGAACAGCGCAGACGCCTGGAAGATCTACTGCAGAAAAATAGCGATATCTTTTCCACTGATGACCTGGATATAGGTCATACTACAGAGGTCAAACATGAGATTAAGGTATCTGAGGAAACGCCGTTCAAACAACGTTATCGACGCATTCCACCAGCCACAATTATTAGGAGGTCCAGCAGTCCACGGGCATCGAATGTCGTGCTTGTCCGGAAGAGGAATGGAGACCTGTGCATGTGCATAGACTACAGGGAATTGAACAAAAGAACCACCAAAGACTCGTATGCACTGCCCAGGATAGATGATATGCTTCATCAACTCGCCGGCACAAAATTCTTTTCAGTTTTGGATATGAAATCCGGCTATCACCAAATGGAGTTGGCAGAAAACGACAAACTAAAAAACTGCTTTTACGGTAGGCCCTCTAGGTTTTTTGGAGTACAATAGGCTACCATTTGGGCTCGTTAACGCTCCAGCCACGTACCAACGAGAGATGGAACATCTCTTGGGTGACCTTCACCTTAAGGTTTGCCTGATATATTTGGATGATGTGGTCGTGTTTTCTCAAACTTTTGAAGAGCATTTACAGCGACTGGAAGAAGTTTTCAAACGACCGCGAGCCGGAGGTTTGAAGTTGTCCCCCAAGAAATGTGACTTTTTCCAGGACAAGTAAAATTCGTCGGCCATATTGTTTCGGCAGAAGGGGTGCAGACTGACACGGCCAAGATAGAGAAGGTGGTGTCTTGGCCCATCCCCCGCAATCCCGAGGAAGTTAGGCAATTTGTGAGTTTTGCGGGTTACTATCGTAAATTTGTCAGGAATTTCTCTCGCATTGCACGCCCGTTGAGTGATCTGTTGCCAGCTACCGTGAAGAAAGGTCGTAGGAAGGCAGTGAAAACCTCGCAATGGACCTGGGGCTCTACTTAAACAGAGGCATTCCAGCAGCTTAAAGATGCATTATCATCATCTCCTGTTCTTGGATATGCGGACTACACCATTCCTTTTGAGCTCCACACTGATGCCAGTTCACGCGGACTTGGCGCCGTACTCTATCAGGAACAGGATGGGGTCAAGAAAGTTATAGCGTATGCCAGTCGAGGGGTCAATAAAGCGGAGAGAAATTATCCAACACATACGCTGGAGTTTCTGGCATTAAAATGGTTGACGGAAAAGTTTTACGATTATCTCTATGGGCACTCCTTTGTGGTAAATACGGACAACAACCCTTTGACGTACATCCTTACATCAGCAAAGTTGGACGCTACAGGTCACCGATGGTTGGCAGCATTGTGTGCATTCGATTTCAGCATAAAATATAGACCTGGAAAAGGGAACACAGATGCTGATGCATTGTCCAGATTACCCTGAGCAACAGAGTTGGAGGAACTGGCAGCTGAATCGATCCGTGTAATTTGTGGCAGTCATGAGGTGACCAATTATGTGGAAACCATGTGCTTCAGTGTGGAAGTGATCAATGACAGTGATGAAGACCAGCAGGATGGAGATCTATCCAATCTGTCGATCAGAGACTGGAGAGGTGCACAGACAAGAGATCCAGTACTTGTGACAATTATCCGTTGCCTCAACCAAGGTACGGATGCTAGGGATCTTGTACCAGTAAATTTTCGGAAGGAATTGAAACATATGCGGCTTCAAAGGGGCATGTTGTATCGCATGGTGGACGACAAGCAACAACTGATGCTACCTACAGAGTTCATTAAGAGAAGTCTTAAGGGATTACATGACGATGTCGGACATCCCGGAAGGGAGCACACTCTGGCACTCTGCAGGGAACGTTTCTACTGGCCAGGGATGGCTGGGAATATTGATCACTGGATAAAGAACTGTGAAAGGTGTATCAGGAGAAAAACCCTCACAAATGCCAGAGCGTCTTTGAACAACATACGTACGAGTCAACCATTAGAACTGGTATGCATAGATTTTCTCACCTTGGAAGTGTCGAAGGGAGGTTATCAACACGTTAGTGTTGACTGACCACTTCACTCGGTATGCACAGGCATATCCGACAAGAAATCAGACTGCGAGGACCACAGCAGATGTTTTGTTCAATAACTTCTTTGTGCATTATGGTTTCCCACAAAGAATTCATTCCGACCAGGGAGCTAATTTCGAGAGTCATCTCATTAAGGAATTGTGTTCGGTGGCAGGAATTGACAAAAGCCGTACCACACCGTACCATCCGCAAGGGAACGGGATGTGCGAGAGATTCAATAGAACATTGCTCGACATGCTCGGTTCTCTTGAACCACCTCGGAAAGTTGACTGGAAGTCTCATGTAGCACCAGTAGTGCATGCCTATAACTGCACCAAACACAAGTCGACTGGGGTAAGTCCATTCTTTTTCATGTTCGGGCGGCATCCTAGATTGCCAATTGATCTCGCATTTGCTATAGATTGGTCGGGCGGACGACAGCCCCGAACGAAATATGTTACGGCCATGAAGGAGCGTCTGGCGGGATCTTACAGGCTAGCATCGGATGCTGCAGAGAAGGCCAGGATGCGGCAGAAAAAACATCATGATTTGAAGGTCAGAGGAGCCGTTATCTTCCCCGGGGATAGAGTCCTGGTCAGACGCCTAGCATTTGATGGCAAACAGAAGTTAGTCGACAAGACTCAGCCAGGGAGCCAGATGTATACGTGGTAGTTGACAAACCAAATTCCAACATTCCTGTGTTTAGGGTGGAGAAGGAGATTGGTGAGGGCAGACGTCGAGTGTTGCATAGGAACCATCTGCTACTCCTGGGTTCATTGATTCCTGATCCTGGCATGGTAAAACCAGTTCCGGCTCCAAGACTCCGAAGACTAGAGAAGAGAGGAAGTCGGAAGGTATCAGAAGTGCTGTTCGTAGAGGAGGCCAGCGAGTCTGATGACGAACCTTCTGTACTTGAGGTGGAAGTGCTGCAGCCGAATCCCCCTGAAGAGACCTCAGCGGCCAGTGTGGTAGATAACACTGACCCGGAGACTGAGGAGAAACCCTTGTTAGTGGACACGACCAACCAGTCCGAGCAGGTACTGGAGGTTGATGGCCAGGAGAATGGGTTAAAGGTGGGAGACGAGTCTGTAGAAGATCCACAGTCCATGACTGAGGATGATGAGGAATCTCTAGAACGGATGGATGAAGCTGGCCAGGCACCAGTTGAAGTGCAAGTTGAGCCTGTGTTGCAGCGACCATCGAGAAATCGGCACCCGCCAGCATGGATGAACTCTGGCGAATATTGTATGCGTCAAACTGTTGGACGCGAGACCCAAGGGGATTGGCAACAGAGAGCTGTTTTCCTGCGATCATTGGCAGAAGGTGAGTTGCTGGAACGGATGCCAGACGATGCGTACCAAGCTATGTTGAAATTGATCTCGGGGTAGGTATCAACCGCACCCGATTCTTAAATGTCGGGATGTCATTTCTCGAGGGCGGGGAGTGTGCGACAGGATGTAAATAATAACATAAAATAGAGTTAGTGGTTTCAATCTTTTATTTAACAATAAATACATACTTGTTGACCAGGTATGCTTCGATCCTCTCTTAAAGCTGGTAATGCTGGACATTCAGGTTATAGGGTTAACTCCTTGAAAGGTCATAGGGTTAACTCTCCCCTTGCTTCCAGGTGTATTGTGCATGCAGATGGTTGACTGGTCTTAACTGCCTCACTGGTAGCTCTATTGCCATGCGTTAGCAGTTCTGCATTGTCCCTGTGTCCAGATGGGGACTGAAAACCTGTCCTACTGGTAGTATATGGAAATCTTTATTGTCATGTAATAGCCTAAGTCACATGGCTTCTGGGTTTAAGATAGTAGTTCCAAGAGAGTGCTATACTGGATTAGTCTAACATTTTATTCTGGACACTGTGGATGTGTGTGGCTGGCTGGGTTGGTGCTGGTACTAATGCACAAGTATTGGTGAGTTTCTAGTTTTATGTTTGGTTGTTTAGAGATGATAATTGCATAAACACTATTGTAAGATATATATTTAAAAGCGATTGCATAAAAACTATTATAACATATATATTTAAAAAAAAGAGCTCTTAAATATTAATCTTGTATATTCAGTGGAAAATGCCAATAAGGAATTTATTTATAATAGTCACAATATGTGAAGACATGATTGTACAAGCATGTTTATTAGTTGGACAAGTATCTCGACATATCGTCCCATTTCACGAGTTGCTCAAACCTATAGTTTTGATTTGTATTATCTTTCATGTGTAGGTTTGGTTTGGCTAAGGACGGCAGTACCGTACTTGTCTATATATAGGAAGCCTGCGTCCCAGAGACGAGGTGAGGGTCTTGTATGAATATATGTCGCTATAAAATAATGTGATGATGAATATATATATATGGGTATAAAGTAACGTGGCTATGAATATACATGTGGTAATGAATATACATTTGGCGATGAATATACATGTGGTGATGAATATACATACATGTGGTAAATTTAATGTTTAGTAACGTCTGGTCTTTTCTGTGATATACCCGATACGTGATAAGGACACAGATAGATATATATATATATATATATATGGCCAAAGTATGAGTTAATTGTGAACTATTTAGAGGCATTCACTGTAATTTTTATCTACATAGATTTTATATTGTGTTTTGTAGGGTTGATCGGTTCGATCGATTTGATCGATTTGACGTGTTGATTTTTATCATTGGGATCATCACATCCCCGAGTACTGTCATCGTGACTTGAATAAACCCTACTCATTATACACAACAAGTACCTCTTCGACTTCCATTACTGAATGAGAGGCAATTTGCTGTTACACATGCTCATCACTTCAACGGTCAAGTTCTGACACAAGTGCTGGCCTTATGACGTGATGTAGGTCACGTGACCTTATTTTCAGACTGATCGCATCAGCCGTTCAAGAGTTGCCCACCAAACTTTGCACTCATACAGAGACGCTCACAGAGGTCAAAGGTCAAATTCAAGGTCACATTCTTTTCGGTCATTAAACTGTTCATTAATATCAGAAGTATCAATGCCGTAGCTTATTTCCTTATAAAATAACGGATTTCAAAACTCATTAAAGGGGAGATAACTTCGTTTTCTTGTTGCGTAACAATTCAAAAAAATAACTACAGCATGGCCATATATAAGACTTACCAACCATCTACCTTCTTTTAGATATATATGTTCTTTAGTTTTGACTGCACACCGCTAACAAGGAAAACAGCACCAGGGGAGAGAACTAGAAAACTGTTTGTCTGACCTACTTATTTTATTGGCTTATTTTGTTGGGTACATCTGTAAACATTTACATTTTAAATTTCAGCTGCATCGCCTTATGCATTTGGTCAATATTCGCAAAATGGTGTTTTTATCAGAAAAGCCCATAGCTCAATAGGTCAAGGTCAAATCTGAATACTTGTACGTACCAGAAACTTCAGCCCAGTATCTACAAATGTACCAAATATCTAAGCTGTATATGAAACCGTCTAGCCACTATTGCAAAAACAGAATAAGAATAATAATCCGAAGAATAACAATCGGTCTTTCCATTTGTAATGGAAAGACCTAATTCAATGTAAAGCATTTGACTGAAAATTCTTTATTCTGCAAGTTATGGTCGAACAAGTCTGTGTTTCTGTTCAGAAGGCACAACTTTTTCTAAAGGATTCCAGTGAAATTAGATTGATTCCATATCTGACTGGAACGTCAGTGCATGTATCTATCATGAAAGCAGGTTTCAGAAAAGACAAATGGAGCAGATGATTGTGACATGTATAACGAATCCGGAAGTGAGAATTTTGATCACTGCTTCCGCTCCTGATTTGTCCATTAAGCCCCTGATAGACTAGCCTTCCTGTGTCTTTAGTTTAAAACTGCATGCTGATGCTGGTCATTACCACACTGCAATCCAATGGTTTTTTTTGAGAAGTGTTCCGAGATGAACACATTTCAGTGGTCTAACCTGGTCACGTGGTCACTGTCACAAATATTTCAAGAATTAATCAAGATATACCCTGAAAGCTGAACACAATAAAAATGAGCTATGATATATTATCCAATAATAAAACAACTGAGTATTTAATGACATACATTCTTACCATGGACATACACCTTGGGAGGAGGTGACTGTGTTATAGCCTATACGGGCAATGTCTCAAAGCTAAAAAAGATGGTTGGATGCATATATGCGAAATAAAGGAATTTGTATGAAGAAAGCAATATAACCCTTACTGTCCAGAAGTGTCACACTTCATGTGAAGTGTGCCTAGAAGTGCCTCTGAAGAGTACACTTGAAAGGCACTTCAACAACAGAGAAAAATATTGGCACACTTCAAAGGTACTTCATTAGAAAAAGGCAGCAGTCAAGGGACTCCTCAAAGACACTTCATGGACTTTGTCAATTTCATAACAAAAAATGAGGGACTTCAGAGACACTTCTGAGACTTTCTTTTTGTTCGGCATAATCCAAGGTACTCCTCAAAGACACTTCTTGGACTTTGTCAGTTCTTCAGTGAAACTTAGGGGACTTCAGAGACACTTCTGAGACTTTGTTTTTGTTCTGCATAATCTAAGGTACTCCTCAAAGACACTTCTTGGACTTTGTCAGTTATATAGCATAACTTGGGGACTTCCCCTTGCAAAAAATATCTTCTAGCATCCTATAAGATTTTGAAAAATCCTATAAGATTCTAAAAAATCATATGAGCTTCTAAAATATAAGAGTCTGAAAAATCCTATAAGATTCTGAAAAAATCCTATTAGATTCTGAAAAATCCTATAAGATTCAATCCAATAGGATTTCTAGATTATTGGAATTTTCCCACAAACTGTTACAGTAACATAACATTTTAAATTAGAACTACATGTTTACAAGTTTCAGTTATATTAATTAGCTCTGGGAATATCCCAGCTTAAAGTTGGCTGATTTGATTTCACTCAGTGACATCAAATCTCATTTCAATGAAACCACCAAACATCAGATTTGTACTTCACATTTCAAAATAGCTACAACTGTGTAAAATATTCACATGTGGTTACTGACATATTACTCAGAACTGTGAACATTTTTTTTTATATTTTAAAGTGATCAGTACTATGGGTTTCTATTTGAATAGAATAAAGACATTAATAACACCAGTCTCTCACATATTAGATAAGAAATCTTGTTGAATTCAGATTTTATGATCATTCCAAATCCATGATTTTATAGTAAAATTGGACAAAATGGGAAAATATTTTTAGGAGAATCAGTTCTAACATAATGTCAGCAACAAAAAAATACCCATTAAAGAATACTTTATATTATCCTCTTCTTCATTATCACTAAGTATAATATATATAATTTCTGTTTCTGATAGTCTTTTTCTTTCTGAACTGTCTTTGCCAAAATGGGTGGAGTTATCTGCCCTTCAAAATTTAATTGAACACTGGGGGCGCCACCAGACGATAACAATCAAAATGGCTGACCTCTCCAACTGCAGAAATCAGATGGATTTGTTCCTGTTAGGCTAGAACTATGGAGGTTTGAAGAACTGTATTGCAGATGGTGATGATAGCAGCTAGTGATATGGTAAGTAAATTATAAATATAACTAAAAAATTTCTGTTTTTCATAACTTAATAAGCAAAGAACTGAGCTGAACAGTGATGTAGACCTGGGAATATCAGCTGTTTATTTTATCAACAAGTTTCCCTTGACATATTAAAAAATTGATATTGGCCTCAATAAATATTTTGCTATATGGACTGCAGGTTATTATAATGTACTCCACCTTATAATTGCAGTCAAATTTAATGGTCATGTAACATGGCGAATTATCCATATCTCTGTCCCAATATCACTTTCAGATCTATCCAGGTTGATCCAGGCAGTGTGGATTAATTGCCATTGTTATGATTGTGTGAATTGTCAGCTTGGGAACACCAGGCTTGGGGACCTCATATGAAGATTGGCATGCACCCCTGGAGGAAATCCCCTGAGGGTGAGATATTTTTATCACAAAACTGTTCTGTTCATGTCAAAACAGGTGGATTTAACTGGTTGGGGGATGGTAGCTCTAAATAAATTATCTCGTTGTTTTTAGTTTTTATTGATTCATAAATTGTTTTGATTTTTTTCCTTGCAGAATGTAGAATATTCCCATACCAGATTTTTGACAAAATGGTAAAGAAATAAGTTTTAGAATATATTGATAATAAAATGTTAGTATTACCTGTTTTAGCTGTAATCAGAAAAAGTAATCAATTATGATTAGACTTAATTTTCATCATTATAACAGGCTATATTTTCCTTGTCTATTGATTGCACTATTCATATACCAAAGCTAAGGATCTTCACACTTCAATTGTACACTTTTACCCACATCTTGAGAAATGAGAACATTTCATTTCATACATTTATTTCATTTCAAAAATTTAAGAATACAATTTGTAGTTAATAAGCATTTATTTGTTATTTGAAACCTTGTATGAAGATTTAGTTGAGCCAGGAATTAACAGAGACAAATTATCAAAATCCACATGATTGTTTCTAATGGCTTCTTTGTCAATACTTTCATAATTCCAGAATACAGCTGCAACAAGGAACTCGGCTCACTTCAAGCAGCCACTCGACTGATGGGAAATTTAATGAGCACACCTAGGTATGGTTGATTTCTTCATAGTGTATATTGGCTAGAACATCACACAAACTGTTTATCTCCATTGTTATATATCATGGAGTACTAAAGAAAGGATAATAGACATCTTCATCAATCTTTTGTAAATCGTAGGGATGTGCAGTTCCATTCTTTACCCTTTATGGTAGTCAACCTATTCAATCATCCTGAGTGTATTAAAAAAAAAAAAAAACTGGATTGCATGTCATATGGAACCATATATACAACTGATCAGGTTTTAATTATATGCATGTATTTATCGCCACAGGCCAAGAAGTTCACAATTCAGACGGGTGGGTTTCAGCGTTGGGTTACGTCCGAGTGGGCCTCAGGGCAACTGAAGTAAACTATCCTTCGAAAGATCTGCTACTTAAAGTTCAAGTTGGAAAAGAACACGGTCACCCTTGAATAATAATACTGCAATAAATTCTCATACCAAAGACTGCATGTAAATACATACATATATGGTACTGTGCTGTATTTCGTCTCAAGGATTTGTGCTAGCGGTTTATTGTAAATATTTTATGATGTACTGTTCTGTCTCACTCTGTATTTTCTCTGAATAAAACTTTCTGTGCTCAAATATATATTTGTGTATTCTTTTCTGGGAAAGTAAATATCTCGTGGCTATACATACCTTTTCATCACACGGATTTGCTATGATACTAATAAGGTACTTCAAGAGCACTTCAGAAGTGCATATGAAAGGTATCCTTCTGTAGAAGAGTGGATGAAGTGACTTGCCATATAAGGACATTGAAGTGCCTCAAATATTCTAATTAGGTACTTCAAGAGCACTTCAGAAGTGCGTATGAAGGTTACCCTTCTGTGGAAGTGTCTATGAAGTGCCTTTGCAGTACCTAATTAAAATATTTGAGGCACACTTCTAAGTGACTTCATTGTGACTTCATTGTGACTTCAATGCCCTTATATGGCATTGCTATAAAACAATACCCACACTGCAAGCACACTTCTGACTCTGAGCCTTGCACTTCAAGGTTGAAATATGGCCACACTTCAAAGTTACTTCAAAGTTACTTCAAAGACACTTCTGGACAGTAAGGGAAAGGATCAATGTACCACTTGATATAATTCTGTTATCAGGCAACTTCATAAGAGATATTGATACTTCATATCTCTAGTGAAGACCTTTGTAAAGCTAAAAGCTGGATCTATGTATAGAGGCATTGTTGTCCTCTGACTTGGCTATGTGAGGACACTCCAGCCTGGTCAACATCCATTATTTCTTTGTTTATTCTCAGGAAGTTTTACGAACATAAATGGGTCATCTATAAATATATAGTATAATTCTGAAACCTAAATGGACAGTAACAAAAAGTGCATTTCACATCGATGAACAGCCCTTTTGGTTGAATGTATACGGAGTACAATGCTTTCAAAAGGCTATTTCTAGAAACGAAGTTCATCGACAAAAAAGGGTATCATTATACCTTTTGTTTGGTGCAGGTCATCCGATGTATCCCACAACATCAGAATTTTCAGGCAAATGAGCATTCATATCAATGAACTGAAAATAAATCATGGACTGGGTATCTGGCTCATGACTCATCAACAGCTAAAATTTTAGCTGGCTTCAGGGGCGTCGTTAGGGGGGGGTCGTCCGGTGCGAACGACCCCCCCTTGGCCGCACCAAAAAAAACAAAAACAGAAGAAAAAGCAAAAGAAAAAAACAAAAAAACAAAAAACAAAAACAGAGAAAACAAAAACAAAAACATAAAATAAATACGAAGCTGCGCATCAAAAAACCCCTCGGCTCTGGGTACATTCATAATGTATTCAATTTGAACCAAGATGTCAGGAACACCAAGCAGTCAAGTCACAAATATACAGATTATCAAAAATTTTGCAATTAGAAATGACCCCTAAGATTTCCGTCCAATCAGAGAAACCGGTATTCATTACATAAATTTCTTGATGCATCAATGATGTATACCAAATTTTACATCGAGCATTTGAACGGTATCAGAGATAGAGATCATTAATGATTTCGCATAAATTAAAGATGGCCACCCTTCCTTCCCGCCACTCAGAGGAACTGATGTGGTTATTCATTGAAATTTCTCTTGATACATTGATGCTGTATACCAAGTTTCGTATAGAACACTGAAATGGTATCAGAGATATACATCATTAAAGATTTTGCATAAATTAAAGATGGCCACCAAGGTTTCCGCCCAATCAGAGAAACCAGAACTGTCATTTGTCGTAAGTCTCTTGATGCATCGATGATGTATACCAAATTTTACATCGTGCAGTTGAACGGTATCAGAGAACGAGATCATTAATGATTTTGCATAAATTAAAGATGGCCGACCATCCTTCTCCCCACTCAGAGGAACTGATGTGGTTATTCATTGCAAGTCACTTGATACATCGATGCTGTATACCAAGTTTGGTATAGAACACTTAAATTGGATCAGAGATATATATCATTAAAGTTTTTGCATAAATTAAAGATGGCCGCCAAAGTTTTCGGTCAATCAGGTCCCGATTCAAAGTATCTGGATGTATCGATGATGTATACCAACTTTCATATAAAACAACTGAATGGTAACAGAGATATGTATCATTATCGATTTCGCATAAATTAAAGATGGCCTCCAGGATTTCCAGCTAATCAGAAAAGCCGGTTTGGTAATTTATTGAAAGTTGCTTGATGTATCGATGATGTATACCAACTTTCGTATTGAACAGTTGAATGGTTTCCGAGATATGGATCATTATCCATTTCGCATAAAATTAAAGATGGCCGCCAAGGTTTTCACCCAATCAGGTCCCAATTAAATAGGCTTCTGGTCCTTGACTAGTTAAATAAGCATACCAAATTTGGAATTCTTCAGTGGAACCGTTCTCCGGCTATCTCGCTCACGTACAGACGTACGGACGTACGGACAGACGGACGTACAAGACGACGACAATACCCCATGGCCAAAATTGGCCGAGGGGTAAAAAAACATAAAAATTACAGATAGAGTGCCAAGACTGTAGTGGTGTGTAAAAGGCCCGTTTTGTTTGTGTCAAACCAGGGAGTCCAATGGAGTCCGGCATATTCTTCAATATCGATGCGGGTTTATGCGAAACAAATGTGAAAATAGAACCATAAATCTATATACATTGTGTTCAGATTTGTTTCCGGAAAACGGGAAAAACGCATCTCCGGCAACCGGAGACCCTGGAGCTTCCGGGGCCTAAGCGGCCCCTGGACCCTCGCCTGTCAGGCTGTGACGATTGTTCATTTTAGCTTTGTGTAAATGAATCGCTATCATATTGGTTCTAATGTTCCATCATGTAAAGGTCATCGGTTTTTTAGGTGTTCTTTTTATGTGATAAATATAACTAAACAGTCAAATGGATTCAGGCATGAAGTATGATTTTTTCAATATCGATGAGTGCTTATAAATGCGAAACATACGTGAAAATAGAACCATAAATCTGCATACATTACGTTCGAATTTATTTCTGGGAAAACTCGTAGAACTTGTCTCTGGAGATCTGGAACTTCGGAGCTTCCGGGGCCTAAACGGCTCGTGGACCCTCGCCTGTTGGGCTGTGAGGATTTCCTTGTTTTATCCTTGTGTGAATGAATCGTATCTGTAGGCATATTCGTTTCCCTCCCAAGAACTATAAGTCATCGTTTTGTATGTTTTAAATATAACTAGAACGTCAAATGGATGAAGGCAGGAGGTGCGATGTTTTCAACATCGATGCATGCTTATAATTGCGAAAAAAATTCGTGAAAATAGAATCATAAATGTGCATGCAGTATGATCAGTTTTATTTCCGGAAAAACGTTCAGAACGCATCTCCGGCTATCTAGGACCCCGGAGCTTCCGGGGCCTAGGCGGCCCCTGGACCCCCGCCTGTTGGGCTGTGATAGTGGTCCCCAACTTTCAATTACGTTCCGACGCCACTGGGTTAGCCTACGAGGTATATAGGCCCAAAGCGTTATTATTGTGTTTTCAAGATGACAAGAGAATAAAATATAATACTGATATTTGACAAATGACGTGTTAGTTTAATTGTTGGAAATCGCTCAGAATGCATCTCAGACCATCTAAGGTCTCAGAGCTGTATAATATAACCCTAAATCTGCATACATTATGTTCAGATTTAATTCCGGGAAAACGCTTAGAACGGATCTCCGGCGATCTAGGACCCCGGAGCTTCCGGGGCCTAGGCGGCCCCTGGACCCTCGCCTAAAGTGCTATGATAATCGACCCCCCTTTGAAAAATCCTAGCGACGCGCATGGGCTTTTTATTCCGAATTTCTGATATCGGAAATTGCGATTCCCGATATCGGAAATTGCAATTCCCGATATCGGAAATAGAATTTCCGATATCGGGAATTAAAATTTCCCATATCGGAAATTCAGTGACAATTTTCGATATCGGAAATAGAATTTCCCATATCGGGAATTCAATTTCCGATATCGGAAATAGAATTTCCCATATCGGAAATTGTCACCGAATTCCCGATATCGGAAATGAAAGCTGGAAGCTTAACAAAACCTAGGGGTGCATTCCACATCTAAATGATGTGCGGCTAAAAACAGGCATGGGTTCGGATCTTCGGTCATAAATAGATGTAAAATCTTTAACAAAAACCTTGTAAAAGTATATATTTTCTAAATGGGCACACTCGTGCCCTTATTTCAGGAGACTTGTGAGCTATTGAAATTGAAAAGGAAAGACGTGCAATCCTCCGTAACGCTTCTTCAACTTTTCTGAAAAACTCCATAAAATATATGAAAATGTGGCAAATTCTACCCGCAACCCAGCGAAAACGTATGAAATGATTTTCTTTTTATGTATGTTAAAGTGTTTCCCGTCCAAAGGACAATTTAAAATGGCGACAAAAACAGGGGGTCGACCTACACGTTTTTTGTAAAATTTTATGGCCATAAAAGAATCATCATTTTCGCTTCCCGAAAAATTGCGGATTTTGGTCCGCCAGATATTCAATTCCGGACACGATTAACTCTGTAGAGGCGAGTGGGTGCGATCAACC
This sequence comes from Hanleya hanleyi, assembly GCA_036873755.1. NCBI lineage: Eukaryota > Metazoa > Mollusca > Polyplacophora > Lepidopleurida > Hanleyidae > Hanleya > Hanleya hanleyi. The sequence continues at coordinate 14,784 of JAVTVY010013032.1, forward strand.
AACCACCTCGCTGGGGGTCTAAGGTAAATGAGCCTGCGAAATGGAACATGTGCTGTGGGGAGGATGGCGATCAACAAGCAAATATTATATCCTCGTTTGGAGAAATGGTTACGTCCAGCAGGGTGATACTATAGATATCAGTTAGTAGAAAGGTAAGAAGAATTACCTTGCTGTCAAAATCGGGCGACCTTCCCTATTATAAAATTAGGGAGACACCACTTTGTACGAAACCGTGGCAAGTGTGGAGTGCACCCTAGAGTTGCAATTTCCGATATCGAAAATTCAGTGACAATTTCTGATATCGAAAATTGCATTTCCGATATCGGAAATTGAATTTCCGATATCGGGAATTGTCCCCGAATTTCCGATATCTGAAATTGCAATTCCCGATATCGGAAATTCAATTTCCGATATCGAAAATTCTAATCTCCGATATCGGGAATTGCAATTTCCGATATCGGGAATTTCCGATATCGAGAATTAAATTTCCGATATCGGAAATTGAAGGTCATGAATTTACGATATCGGAAATTTTAATTCCGATATCGGGAATTCAATTTCCGATATCGGGAATTCTCGAATAAAAAGCACTTTGGCTTGCCATAGATGTTAGGCCTAAATACACTTTGGGTTTGAGGTTTTCTCCTTAATCTTTGAACATATGATTTTGGCACAAATTTATATAGCCAGAGATCAGCATGGTGAAAGGCCCTTTTCTCTGGTTAATTTCAATCAGTAATACAGGAGGTCAAAATATAAGGGACGGTATCCAACCAGCGTTTGCTGTTGAGACGTTTTAAACGATGGAAAAAAACGCTCAGCTACTACACCCATCGTTTGCACCATCGTTTTTTTTGTGTAGCAAACGATCAAAAAAACCATCACCGGAGACGGCCGAAGGTACCGCTGTCGTTCGGAAGAAAACGTCGTCGTTTGGAAGACACTGACAAAAGACGATCGCACGTGTTAAGCTGCGCATAAATACACACTGGGTGAACAGGCCGTGCCTTAGCTCTCAACTGCGCACATGTGTAACAAAATATAGCGCTATCAGCGAATGTGAAAACGGGTTTAACACAGGGGAAATAAATTACACTTTAATCGCCTTCCGCGTTTGTTTTAAAGGTTTGATTACGAGAAGTCGCTGTTTGTGTGCAAAAATTTTCTATGAAAATGACAACCATCTAGCTGTGATAATGGAAGTGTCACGTACGCAAATAAAACTGAATGGTTTAATAACACCCTCCCCATGTATGCACGGTGTAAAAAAATTCTTTGAATAGGCCGGAAAAGGTAATCAACAGATAACTCTGCCGATATCTTACTGATCTGAATTATGTTCAGTTATTATTTAACTTAAAGAAATACCCGTTTCAAAAATATTTAGGTTGATAAATATTTCCTTGTTATTCAGGGCGATACGGAAGTCTACCGTGGAAAAATGGTGTTGATTCGCCTGGAAATTTTCGCGATAATGCCGACACTAGGTTTTGATCCCTTTCCTTGAAAACGCATGGATGCAATAGAAATCTAAATAAATATTTTTCATCGCGAGTATTATGGGACCATGAAACTATTATATGATTTTTGTATCTTCAGCGGTTTTCTTGTAATGTTTACCGGAAAACGTGTAACACGATTTGCGGGGAATTCCACTGAAATTCGCCCACTTCAGAGCACGTTTTAATACCTCACTGGCAAATCGTGTTACACTTTTCCCAATAAATATAACATGAAAAGAGCTGAAGAGACAGAAATGATATTTATATTTTCATGATCCTATAATACTCGAGATAAAAAATGTATTTAAATATTTTATTTTATGAATGCGTTTTCAAGGAAATTGATAAAAAAAAAAAACTAATGTCGGTATATCGCCGAAAATTCTCGGCAAATCGACCCTGTTTCACGTTAAATAAACCAAAAAATGGAAAGGTTTCTAATATGTTATTTGGCCTGTGTACTGTATTGCAGTCCATAGGGAAAATCAACACGCGCGTTTAGCTTTAATATTTTAGAAATATCGCAATTTATTCTACGGGTCTGTCTGAAAAAAAACCCCCAGCTTGTGTACGGTCAAGGAGCACACGCGTACACGCACGTGGCCTTCCATTTCGACTGCGGTTTATCCCCAGCATAGAAAAGTCGACACAGGACTGCTCCCGCATGGCGGGAAAATAAAGACCGGTGTAGAACACGTGTCTGTCGAAACGTTCATGGCGATATACCAGATCAGAGAGGAAAACGCTATATTCACGATCCTTCAATTCACAAGTCGAATACATTAAAATTATCCAGAAAGTTTCTAGAGCTATACTTTGATGGGTGCCATGAAAAAGAATTGTCACGGGAGAATATTTGGTGACCCTGATATTTGAACATCGCTACTTGAGAGAAAGTGGAGGTGTGAATTTCCATTGAGTCTTCATTCAAGCATTTTTAATGTTTTAGATTGAAGGGAATTTCTCGGCAATGCGCTGAGACAGATGTATTTTTTGACAACCAATCTTTTATTTGAGACTTTATCGAAACAGATCCAAATATTTGATTATCGGTGTTTTATTTATTATGGTCAACTTAACGCACTTTTATTCTACATTGCAGGTTTGTTTGCTCCATGGACATATTGAAACTAGAGGAATGACCGCCTTTTCTCCGGATAATATTATTCGCATATCCACATATTTCTTCGTTATGTTTATGTTTTGTTGTAAGATTCTAACCAATAAACATATGATTGTGCAAGAAAGTCCCATATCCCTATCCAGCAGGACTATACGTGGAAGAAACTAATTTCCGGTGAGCATATAGGTAAGAATCCTGCTTGATTAGTAAACAATATTGCCAAGCTGTCAATTTATTGTCTAGCCATAATAATAGTAAAGTGATCAGCTTTTTTGTCTGTTCTATTGGTCTACACACAGCTTGACTTTCGAGCCACGAAGGACGCAAGAGTTACTTCCGGAGGCGGCATCCACGGGCATTTGCTTTATTACTACCATAATTCAAATAAATGGACGTTCACGGGAAGTATCGCTGAAGGGATTGTTCATTTCAAAGACATTATTAAATAAAAGGCAACAAGTGTCTTTGATTTTATACTTTTTGTTTATTCACAGTTGCACATTTCCGGGACAGTTTTAATTGATCACTCCAGGCTCTAAATAAGCCATGCAGTTTTGTTCCATGAAAAATATATTTAAGTGCATTTCTGGAAGGTTGGACATATATGATCTCATCTTTAGTACTATACACATCGTCTTTCACATCCAGCTTATTTGTTTCTCACCACAACCGATACTTCATTCACTATGGAACAACATACAGGAAATCAAGGTAAGTTCACATAAATTTTATTACTGATCGTATGCATTGCATTGTTGGAATAAAATATTGTTTAAACCAATAACAAAGAGAGATCAACAAATATGCGCTATGAAGAGTAATAAATGACATGTGAGAAATTGAGGAATTAACACGGTGGGATACAGCCCATAGCAAATTAAGAAGTAATAAACAATGGTTATTTTGATTACCCACTCGAATCCCAACGGCGAAACAAGACTAGTTAATTCTTGTTAATTACATACACGATCTCTCATAACTGGATCGACGATACCAAGTGACAAAATAATCTCTCTGTATGAAAATGTCATGCGGCGTTGCTCTAAAAGTTGTAAATGTACAACCACGGGTATCCGACTTCTATCGAAATTACAAACTTCAGATGAATAGAGTACTCATCACGTATAGATATTTGCAGATGTAACTTTAAAAGCTTACCAAACAAGGCGCGCTTCAAAAGCGCAAATTGAACAAAAACAAAATTATGAGTTACACCATTAGAAAACCGTTATCTATGGTGAATGTCTTGTAAATTTCTGCGTTTACGCATCGTCCTGAAAGAGAAAAAATATACGCATTAGATTCTAATGTTTCACTCGACATTTATCTGTAATCAAACGTAATAATAATTGTTAAAGTAAAACTATGATCATCTCATTCCAAAAATTACAAATATTGTCCATAAAACAAATAAACGACTACCAGGTGTTAATTTTTGTTGACAAATTTTTCAATCATACAGACCTAATTCCAAACACTTTCAGATCATATTTTTCAAAATTATCTGTTGTCCACAGGTACCCAACTAGACAGGCTAAATTAAATTTATATCGCGATTTTTACTACTCTGACTTATAGTACTAAAATAAAGGGTCCCAAAATATGGAACAATTTACCCTCTCAGTTAAAATCTCACGTTTCGCTCTCATTATTCAAATCGATGATATAATCGTATTTATTCCTGGAACATAATTAGACATCTATTCTGTTTGCCGTCTGTGGAAGTTGGAAATTAAATTTGTGTTTTTGTCTCACTATGATAGAGTTTACTGCATATTATCATCTTTGTAAATATAATAATTATTTTGGGATAAAACAAACCCCTCGGGGTTTTCATCCCGCCACTATTATATTTTGTTTACTAAACATTATTGTTATGCATGGTGAAATAAAAATCAAATCAAATCAAATGGTAATCTAGAACTGAATTTTTTGAAGCCGCCTTCCAAAATGCGCAAAGCCCGTATTCTGCAAAATACATAAGATTCGAATCGCACGTTCATAAAACGATATCATGGTTCCATAATATTTTGTTTATTAACGAATTACACCGTAACCGATTCTAAGATATAGTCAAGCAGCACACGTATAGCAAAAATCTGGAGAAAAAAAACAACATTAATTTGTGTTCCGTTCTCATAATCCGTTTTTCACGGCCTCAAGCGACACAGCCGTTGTTGTTGTTTTTGCGTCTGTAAAGCGGGACTACTTTCGAGCCGATCGTTTGCCAGGAGACTTTCAATCGTTTGCTAGAAAACGTCTGCACCTTTGTTCGAGGTGTGAAAAGACGACCGGCACCCTTACCGTAGGTTGCCGGAGATTTCCGGCGATCGTCTTTATCTGACCGGCGTTTTTTAAAAAACGATCAACTCATACACCCATCGTTTGCATCGACGTTTTTTTTCATCGTTTAAAACGTCTAGCAAACGAACGTTGGATGGATACGGTCCCTAAACAAAAAGATTGAATATTTACCATGTTAATTTTCTTAGTTTCTCTCAATCATATGCAAAATGATTTATATGAAAAACAACATGATCAAAACATCTGATTTTTTGGATATGCACTTTTCTTCAAGTACATGTAGTACTTCAATGTATAAAGCTGTAATTTAGGGGGCGTTACCATCAACTTTCTGCATGGGAAAGGTAACGATCCCCCTCTAAAAATGCATATACAGTGTACCTCACTATAACGCTGTTGTTGGAGGACTGAATTTTAACCGCCGTATAGATTTTCAGCCTTATAAAAGGGTTGAAATAACAGGTATCCTTCAATTTGGGGGATGCCATAGCATCCACCTTAAATCAGAATCAGCGCTATATTGAGGCACCTTATAGTGAGGTTACACTGCACCCCCGAAGCATCATTGCAGAGCACGTATGAAACAAATGATTAATTCATGAACAACATATCTAGCAAAACAAGATATATGTATCGTTCACAGTAAATACCATGTACTAGCCAATTGTATGAAGCTCTATGTGAACCTATTTACTGAGGGCTATGAAGCAAAATTCGTCAAAATGTGTACCTCCAGTCCCATGAATAATTACAAAGGTTTTGTTTTTGTGCACGGAGGAGCTGACTATGTATTGAGAAAATTTTGTTTCAACAGAATTTCAGCATGATTTTGAGGACCCAGTCATATAGTCACATACATGAAGTGTGTGGATTCATCCGATACCATCATCTTACACGGAATATACTCCAAATCTCATGTAACATATTGTACAAGGTCAACGCAATCAATGACTCCGCCATACCCGAGGACATGATCTGATAGGTCATTTCACACCTGAATACACTCACTGATCACGCTGTTAGTTTCCAGATAACCTATAGTGTACCAACTGATACCCAATTCACCTGTTGTATTCACCTATGATATCATTGCTGGCCCTCAACACACAAATGAGATTGAATTGATTAAAGTGAACGTAAAGGCTGCGACAACACACGCACTGCGTGGAAGAACTATATTAAAAGTATCATTTGGCAGCAACAAATATTTTTTGTGATTTTTTCCCTTCCAAACAAAAATTTCCAAACACGGGAATTATTGACTGATGCAACGAGCGACTGGAGTCGGCCATATCAGTGTATTCATTAGCCTTGCGCCAATGAAAACGCTTGTACGGAGCATGTGATATTTTCCTGTGACGTAGTATCACTTTGTTTTGGCATCGCTGTAGCACGAATTGTAATTGCGGTGGTGGAGAGCTCGGCTGTTTCAAGCGTGTTTTGATTGTGTTGCGTGTCTCCAGCAAGTGTTTACTGACCTCAAACGTTCGATGAACTACTCACTACTTTTGTCGACATCGGAGCGTTTTGGTTCAAACTGGTAACCCTGTAAACCTTCATTTATCTCTTCGTCAGAACTTGAAGTCAGGCTAGCCTCCTCGTGCGTCGCTATGTTTATATGCTTTCTGCGCTTTCTAACTCCACGAATTAAAGAGCTCCGAGGTGATACGACGTCACTGCTCTGAGTGAGATAGCCAGCATGGCGGCAGCCGGGGAACAATAACACAACGGAGATAATTTCGTTCGTACTCGGTGCAAAAAAATCCCCAAAAATATTTGTTGCTGCTATTTCAGTATTTCAATGTAGCTCTTTCCCACAGAGTGCATGTTGCCTCAGCCTTTACGTTCACTTTAACACAATTTCAATTATGAAATGGATATTAATCAGTGTGTAAATTGAAAAGCACACACTACCAACGGTGCATGACTTTATATACTGGCAACATAACCCAGCACAACAGAATTCTATTGTAATGTGTATTATTGAATTTCAAAGGAAAGAAAAATCATCGATAATGAAAAGCATATTTTATGACAAAATTAATTAAACAGTAAAATGTGGTAAAACTCATATTTGGGTCTATATTACATGTTCTGGCTGTTACAAGTTAAAATGTTGCAATAAATCAAGAAACACATGTGGATATTTTCCAAATAAACAAAGTGACAAATCCAAAGAAATATACATAATTTGTGAGTTTCTGCAACAACAACTTGGAATCTAATAAAGATTATACAAAAATTCAATGGAACATCTCCCTAAAGAACTTCAAGCTATATTCCAGATACTGGGGCTTGTAAATTTCTCAATGATTTACAGTCAATGAATGCATTCTGGACTTGGAGGAGACCAATAAATTTCTCGAGCTAGAGCATATTTGGTTGATTCTGTTAATCAGAATTTAGACCCATATATGCAAATTATTTTGTCCCCTCAAAATTCAAAATGACACCGATACTGTAATGGACCTTTGGGATTTTATCCAAGTAAGATGTTGGATCTCAAGATTTTGATTGGCAGGATTTTGATCTTCTTAGATTTAACATGTTGGCAATTGGAATTGTGACTTGGACTATAGTAATTGATTTGTAAAAATTAAAAATGTTATTTATATATGATTTTTCAGTTGAGATTCTGTTCTTCAGTACATGTATTTGTTCACCATATGGTTCCTTAGGCAGTGTGGATTGCCTTTGTTATGATTGTCAGCTTGGAAACCCCAGGCTTGGGGACCTCATATGAAGATTGGCATGCACCCCTGGAGGAAATCCCCTGAGGGTGAGATAACTGCTTGTATACTTCCTGTTCATGTCAAAACAGGTGGATATAACTGGTTGGGGGGATGGTAGGTCGAAATAAATAATCTTGTTTTAAACTGTTTATTGATTTATAAAATTTATTGATTTTTGTTCCTTGCAGAAGATTGTAGAATATTTCCATACCAGATTTTTGACAAAATGGTAAAGAAATATGTTTTAAAATATATTGATAATAAAATGTTAGCATAAACTATTTTTAGCTGTAATCAGAAAAAGTATAATCAATAATGATTAAACTTTTCATCATTATAACAGGCTATATTTTCCTTGTCTATTGATTGCATTATTCATATACCAAAGCTAAGGATCTTCACACCCTTCAATTGTACATTTCTACCCACATCTTTAGAAATGAAAACATTTCATTTCATACATTTACAATTTGTAGTTAATAAGCATTTATTTGTTATTTGAAACCCTGTATGGAGATTTAGTTGAACCAGAAATTAACAAAGACAAATCATAAAAATTCACATGATTGTTTCTCTTCAATTCTAATGGCTTCTTACATTGTATACTTTCATATTCCAGAATACAGCTGCTACAAGGAACTCGGCTCACTTCAAGCAGCCACTCGACTGATGGAAAATTTAATGAGCACACCTAGGTATGGTTGATTTCTTCACAGTGTATATTGGTTAAAACGTCACACAAACTGTTTATCTCCCTTGTTGTATATCATGGAGTACTAAAACAAGAGCCCAAGGGGCTTCAATATACGCCTGTATATCTGGAATTACATTGGTCCAAATTTCAAGGTTGTTTAAAAGCCTTGATTTCAATTGGTAGCTAGCAATCCAGAGAAAGGTCTACAATTTTGTGCTTCTGAGAATGTAACATATATCACATCGTATATTGAACGATAACCTAAAATGAGCTAAACTCTGATAACTAGTTGACCTTGAAGCAAGAGCCGAAAGCTCACATATCCTACACTGAAATCGACAGTAGTCAAACACAAGAAAATAGTAGTTTTCCTGCAAATGGATTCCTTTCAGAAGAGGGAATTTTTCATGAAGGAAGAAGAAAGTGATGAAGTAAACTTTTGTTCTTGAGTTAATAAACAGATATTAAGTTCATAAAGGACCCCTCTCCCCGTTAAATTAGTCAATGTATAGTTTCTATTTCACAAAGGTTTAACTAAATGTAGCTGTTTCAAACATGGGAGATAACTCCACAGGACAAATGCCATATACATGTAGGGAAGAAAACTCTGAATATTCCAACCTAACACATTTAGTCAGCTGAACTTGATTCAGTTTTGGGGGACTGTGACCTTGACCTTTGACAAATTGATCTAAAAATGTATGGCTCCTCTTTGCCATGCGAGTAAGGAAATCTCAAAGTTTGTTACCAATCCATACTTTAATACAATATCGCATGGACAACAAATGTTAATGGATGAATGGACAGAACGCAACATCGCATTACGACAGGGATATGAAAATGTGACTTTTAATGATTTCTTGATTTTGGGGTCACAGTGACCTTGACCTTTGACCCACATTTTGGTATGTAACACATGTCCCTCTTATGTATCTACTGGCAGAAAAAAAGTTATTTTTAATGACAGTGACCTTGACCTTTGGCCTCGACCTAAATTTTGGTACACGACACATCGTCTTCCTCGATGTGACAACGGACACAAAAAAATGAATTTCATGATTTTGGGGGTCAGTGACCTTGACGTTCGGCCTTGATCTACATTTTGGTACGTGACACGTCCCCCTAATGTATCTACTGATACAAAAAAAGTAAATTTTAAAGATTTCTTGATTCTGGAGTCACAAAGACCTGGACTATTGACCTTGGCCTAAATTTTGGTACATGACAAACCGTCAAGGTCACTGTGACCCCAAAAGTTTCTCAATGGACACAAAAAATTATGATTTTCAACAATTTCACCATTTTGGGGTCACAGTGACCTTGACCTACATTTTGGTATGTGACACATCGTGTCCTCCTAATATATCCACTGACACAAAAAAAGAAGTTATTTTTAATAATTTCCTGATTTTGGGGTCGGTGACCCTTGACCTAATTTTGGTATGCGACACTTCATTTCCCCATATTGAATCCACTCACAAAAAATTTGTAATTTTTAATGATTTCCTGATTTTTTGGTTACCCTGACCTTTGACCTTGATTCTGTGGTCACAGTGACCTTGACCTGGATCTAAATTTTGGTACATGACAAAACGGCTTCCCATAATTTCTCAATGGACTCGGAAAAAGCATGATTTTCAACAACTACAAGATTTTGGGGTCACAGTGACCTTGACCTACATTTTGGTAGGTGACCCATCGTGTCCCTCTAATGTATCTGACACGAAAAAATGTTATTTTTAATAATTTCCTGATTTTGGGGTCACAGTGACCTTTGACCTTCGACCTTGACCTATTTTTTTGGTATGTGACACTTCATTTCCGCCTACTGAATCCACTCACAACATGAAGCTGCGCTATCGAAACCCCTCGGCTCTGAACCTCAGCTATTATAATGTAAGGGTGTCTCTACCAATTGACTGGCTTGTGGGAAGAAATATTTACCCCTGGTATTGTAAGTGTACTTTCTTTGAAAAAAAAAATTGTCTAAGAGAATAAATCAATAAATCAGTCATCCAATCAATAAATAAATGTGATAGTATACTAACATGATATAGAAATAATATGCAAACTTAACATAGGAATTAGTGGATTTTGTTAGACAAGGGGCATAACTCTGCAAAATACTTTCTGACACGACTCATTTTCGATAGGCATCTAGTGTCATTTTCAAAACAGATTTGCAGGCATTCTTCGCATTGTGTAAGAGAATAAATCAATAAATCAGTCATCCTATCAATAAATAAATGTGATAGTATACAAACATGATATAGAAATTATATGCAAACTTAACATAGGAATTAGTGGATTTTATTAGACAAGGGGCATAACTCTGCAAAATACTTTCTGACACGACTCATTTTCGATAGGCATCTAGTTCAGGTCAAGAGAAACAACTGTATCACGTTAGGATGTTGTATATGGAACGGTTCTGAAATTATCACAATAACAAATCATAAATGGATTTTTATTTGTAAAAAGGGGCATAACTCTGCAAAATATTGTCCGAGATGACTCATTTTCGATAGGCTTCTGATTTACGTGAAGATAAATAGATGTAACAAGTTTGGTTGCCATGCATGAAACGGTTCTGTAGATATCGCGGTAACGGATGGACGGACGTACAAACGGACGTACGTACGGACAGCCGTACATGATGACGACAATACCCCTAGGCCAAAGTTGGCCGAGGGGTAAAAAATCGGAAACTTTTAAAGATTTCCTGATTTTTCAATCATACTGACCTTTGACCTCTGATCTCGACCTACATTTGATATGAAACACATCGTTCCCCCCTAGGGCATCCACTCACCAAAAATTAGGACTGTAAATAGAAAACTGTCAATGATAAATGATTTCCTGATTTTAGGCAACAGTGACCTTTGACCTCTGACCTCAAACTCAATTTTGGTACGCGACACATCGTCTCCACCCAGCATATCGACTTACAAAAAATTGCAACGGTGGCCTGAAAATGTTCAGATATGAACACTTCAGTGATTTCCTGTTTTTTAGGCCAGTGACCTTTGACCTCTGACCTCGACCTTCATTTTGGTACGCGACACATCGTCTCCACTAAGGGTATCCACTCACCAAAAATTAGAACTGTAGATAGAAAACTGTCCCAGATATAGACCGGACACGAGGGACGGACAGACGGACAGACAGACAGACGGACGGAAACCGCCATCACATAATACGTCCGCCTTTTGGCCGGCGTATAAAAAAGGATAATAGACATCTTCATCAAGCTTTTGTAAATCGTACGGATGTGTATTCAATCATCATGAGTGTATTAAAAAAAAGAAAAACAGGATTGCATGTCATATGAAACCATATATACAACTGATCAGGTTTTAATTATATGCATGTATTTATCGCCACAGGCCAAGAAGTCCACATTTCAGACTTGTGGGTTTCAGCAGAGGTTGGATTACGTCCAAGTGGACCTGAGGGCAACTATCCTTCGAAAGATCTGCTGCTTCAAGTTCAAGTTCACGGTCACCCTTGAATAATAATATTAATACTGCAATAAATTCTCACACCAAAGACTGCATGTAAATACATACATATATAGTACTGTGCTGTATTTTGTCTCAAGGATTTGTGCTAGCGGTTATATAAACTACACGTTTTTTGTTAAGAACCATCAGGTTTATTGTAAATATTTTATGATGTACTGTTTTGTCTCACTCTCAGTGTTTTCTCTAAATAAAACGTTCTGTGCTCAAATATATATTTGTGTCTTCTTTTCCGGGAAAGTAAATATCTCTACATACCTTTCATTACACAGATTTGCTATAATACTAATAAGGAACTTCAAGAGCACTTCAGAAGTGCATATGAAAGGTATCCTTCTGTAGAAGAGTGGATGAAGTGCCTTGCCATATAAGGACATTGAAGTGCCTCAAATATTCTAATTAGGTACTTCAAGAGCACTTCAGAAGTGCCTATGAAGGTTACCCTTCTGTGGAAGTGTCGATGAAGTGCCTTTGCAGTACTTAACATATTTGAGGCACACTTCAAAAGTACTTCCAAGTGACTTCATTGTGACTTCAATGCCCTTATATGGCATTGCTACAAAACTATACCCACACTGCAAGCACACTTCTGACTCTGAGCCTTGCACTTCAAGGTTAAAATATGGCCACACTTTAAAGTTACTTCAAAGACACTTCTGGACAGTAAGGGAGAGCATAAAATTGGTTGGTGGGATTGTCAGCCTTTGATTTTGTTAATCAGAATTTAGACCTGTATATGCAACAAGCAGCCAGAGGATGCTAGGTCCCCTGCCAAAATGGCAGCAATATTTATAATCGTTCTCGATCACAGGGGATATACACGAGGGTGGCAACAGCTACTTCACAGGCGTAAGAAGCAGAAAGGTCTTTCCGGCTCCCCAGGTTTTGAGATCAACTCAGAAAGGCTGACTGAATGTTGATTGCTGCTGTAATATATTTTCCTCACGGTGTAGCATGAAAATAATGTAACCAAAATGCAACCCCAAGCGACATCTCATGGCATATTATCTGCAAACTAAATTTGACCAGAATCTGAAGGCATCCCCAACCTATTGCCTGGAAACCAAATTTAGACTTTGCCACCATGTGTCACCACCTGTAGGTGCAAGCAGCCAAAATGCAATCCCAAACGACATCTCATGGAATGGTATCGGCATATGAATTTTGAGAAGGATCTGAAGAGGGGTCCTCAAGTTATTGGCAATACTGGATGTCCACCGGTGTTTGTGCTATTTGGGGTGGGTCACATATGAATATCAAATTTGTGAAGAATCTGATGAGCAGTTGCCAAATTATTGCCCGGAAACAAATTTTTTCACCAGGAGGCGCCACCTGTAGGCAGAAGCGGGCAAAATACAATCCCAAGGGACATGGTATCGTGGTGTCATGTTATCTGCATACCAAATTTGAGAAGAATCTGACGAGGGTCCTCAAGTTATTGCCTGGAAAACAAATTTAGATTTTGACACCAGGTGGCGCCACCTCTAGGCGCAAGTTGAAGAAATGCATTCTCAAGCGACATCTCATGTCAAGGTACATTCAAACCAAATTTAAGAAGAATCTGATGGGTCTGTTGAGAATCTGTTCTCAAAGTTATTACCCGGAAACAAATTTGTGATTTTGCAACCAGGTGGCGGCACCTGTGAATGCAAGTGAGCGAAAGGCAATCACAAGCAACATCTCCTGGCATGGTACATACGTGCCAAAGTTGAGAAGAATCCGATGAGTGCTTCTCATGTTATTAGCCAGAAAGGTAAGGTATTTCAAAGAAATTCGACCAAGTGTATCTAAGTTATATCACTTACAGCACGTTTTAATGGAATGAACTCTAGTGGCACCACCTCTGGGCAGATTTTGCTGAAATGCAACACCAACTGACGTTTTGTCGCAAGGAATGCATTTGCCAAATTTCGGAGGAATCCGACAAATCGTTTCGAAAGTTATCGCTCGCGAAGGATTTGAACAGACATTCACGGACATGCACTGAAGATTGGAACAAGACCCAGTGGCGCCACCTACAGGCAGATCTTGCTGAAACGCAATACCAACCGACGTCTTGTCGCAAAGAATGCTGATGCCAAATTTCGGAGGAATCCGACAAAGCTTTTAGGAGTTATCGCTTGCGAAGTATTTGAACATGCATCCACGGACAAGCACAGAGGATTGGAACAAAAGGCAGTGGCGCCACCTTCAGGTGGATCTTGCTGAAACGCAATACCCACCGACGTCTTGTCGCAAAGAATGCAGATGCCAAATTTCAGAGGAATCCGATAAAGCATTTGGAAGTTATCACTTGCGAAGTATGTGAACAGAGATCCACAGACACAAAGCAAGAACCATTTAAAAAATATTTTGTCCCCTCAAAATTTATCGATACTGTATTGGACCTTTTGAGATTTTGTCCTGTAAGACGTTGGATCTCAAGATTTTGACTGGCAGAATTTTGGTCTTCTTAGCATGTTGGCAAATGGAATTGTGACTTGGACTATTGTAACCGATTTGTAAAAAATAAAAATGTTATTTATATATATATATGATTTTTCAGTTGGGATTTTGTTGTTCTTCAGTACATGTATTCGTTCACCATATTTACATTTTCAACATTCTGTTCATGATGGTAATTTGTCCCCCCAGATTAAGAGCCTGAATCATCCCCCTCCCCCTCATCACCACCTTTTGAAGTTCTGCTTACAAATTGATCTATGTACAAGATATATACAGGTCATCACAAACTTACATTCTGTATTCTGATTTGCCATTGAAATAGTGTACTTACTGATGAGTCCGATTCATCACGTACGTATCATTCGTAGATCAAGTATTGTGACACGGTGTCCGGACATATTTTTAAGCGACATTTCGGCACTGTCATGACATTTTGGCAAGTTTATGTTGGAAATGTTGCATGCCAAAATGCAACTGATTTGGCCAAACATATATAAGGGATTTCTACCTCATTAAAGAGCTAACGAACTCATATTGAAAATATTCATTGAATAACATCAGATGGCAAAGCTGTTAAACTGATGGGAAAAGTAAGTTAATTGCGACAATCACTTTAATGTGATGATCTTGGATGTTCGATTTTATATGAACTGCTCAAAAACTAAACAGAAAGGCAGTTGAAGATAGTGCCTGATGTGGTGAAGGGGGGGGGGGGGTGATTTGGTTTATTGTCACTCTCCATGTTATTTTACTCATAAGTTGACAGTCAGTTTGGTTTGTCGAGGAAGCTGGGGAACCGGGAGAGAGCCACCCAACGCCCAATCGGCAAGTAACTGGCAACTTTCCAATATGCACCAGCGGGGCTCGAACATGTGCCGGATCAGCTGTGTGAGGCTAGCGGTCACCCCAGCGAAGTGCCTTGGACTACTTGGCCCCATGTGCCTGATGTGATGGGACATAGAGAATGCCATGATCTCAGCGATATCAAGTTAAAACCCAATGTCGAAAGATATGACATTACATAATATTATGATGTAACAGCTTCCATCAGCTGCCTTTTCTGTTTTGTTTTTGAGCAGCTGACTAAAATTGTGAGGCTTCCAAAGCAGTCGCAGAAAAAAGTAACTGTTGTTACTACTTACTTTTACCACCAATTGAACAGCTTTGCTGTCGAGTATTATGTCATGAATATTTTCAATATGATTGCAATTAGGTCTTTAATCAGGGGCGTCACTAGGATTTCAAAAGGGGGGTGCGAATGTTTTTAATTTCCAAGGGTGGATCTGGCGAAAGTTCACAGGGGGATCGACTATCACAGCACAACAGGCGGGGGTGCAGGGGCCGCCTAGGCTCCGGAAGCTCCGGAGTCCTAGATCGTCGGAGATGCATTCTAAGCGTTTTCCTGGATATAAATCTGAACATAATATATGCAGATTTATGGTTCTATTTTCACGTTTGTTTCGCATTTATAAGCACACATCGATGTTGAAAAAAATCCACACCTCGTGCCTGAATCCATTTGACTTTCTAGTTATATATAATTCATAAAAAACGATGAACTTTACGTCATGGAACATTAGAAACCAATACGTGTACCTATAGGACTGATTTACACAAAGCTTAAATAAGCGAATCCTGTCAGACCAACAGACGATGGTCCAGGGGCTGCCTAGGCCCCGGAAGCTCCGATGTCCTAGGTTGCCGGAGATGCCTTCTACGCGTTTCCCAAAAATATTTTGAAAATAATGTATGTATATTTAAGGTTCTGTTTTCACTTTTGCTTTCCATAAGCACGCATCGATATTGAAGAATATCACACATTATGCCGGACTCCATTTGACTTTCTGAATTAACATACAAAACATTCCTATAAGCTAACGCGTAATTACGAGATACAGGTTTACAATTTTTTTCACCATGGCCCCTAGATGCTTCCGTATTTAACAAACTAAGTTTGTGTCAGTACATATACACACTGAAACCCCAACTTAAATAGTACGCTCACAAACAATATGAATAGATGATGGTCTGTTTAATACACTTGTACTCTAATTACATGATCCACATTCGTTTATTTTACATGCGTGCCCCAGTTGAAAATTTTTGAATTTTTACACTTGATTTCCTGCATTTTGGCGTAGCTTAATGCTAAACTAGGAGTTTGATATCTTACAAAATTTTCGTAATTTCAATCTACGGGCAAAAAGGGGGGTGCATTCGCACCACACGCACCATGGGTAGCGACACCCTTGTTAATGAAGAACATCTGAAAATGAAATCCATATGGCAGATGTAAATATAATGAGTTCAGTGTAAATACAGGACTAACTCTGTTGTCTGTGATGTCAACATCATCAAGAGAATTGATGGCTGATCATAATCTCCTGCATCCTTTTCCTGTGAAATCAACATCCACAAACCCACATCAAATCAAAGCTCATGAAATGATAACTATCACACAAAGACACAGACAGATAATGAAAATTCATGCACACTTCATATTTTCATAAGTATGCTGGGGACATTTTCATTTTATCACAGAATTAAGATAGGCTAAGATTTTATAGGTGGTTGGTGGAATTCTAAAGTGCCTCATCCACCATATTCGTCTCTCTGAAACAACCTACATCTTGTTAGAGGGTATTTGTTTCTGTGGAGAACATGCTGTAGTGGTGAGATCTGCTGAAACGAACCATAGCTCCAGAAAGTGAACATACCGTACCCCTCTGATGACCATAATGACACAGCTCCCATAGCTGTATACATGTAGATATTTTTTGTCATTTGGAATGTGTTTGTATGACAGTATTTTCTTTATTTGGATGAATGTCAGTGCAATGTAATCCCCTGTGTTGTGCATATATGTCTGCATGCCCTTACTACAGCTACACTAAAATGGACAAAATCATAAACTAATAATCATAAGCATGCTTACATGACATCAAATTTCTCCAAACGCACTAGGTGGAAGAACAAGGATACATATGCAAGGGTCTCATTAAGTTCTTATAGAATGATTCAACCTGTCAAAATTGATCCGATACCTTCAATAAAACGACAAAAACTAAATATATCTGGACAATTGTCAGAATACATCCATGCAGCATCAGTTATGACAGATTTTTAAGAATTATCCAACAGTAAAGTTCCATCCCCTATTGCATCGAAATTGCCTTTGTAATCTAGGCATACTTTTCTTCTCTTGAGGAGGGGAGAAAACTCCTGCACTCAAGGTGCCTGCTCAGTTTGATTCAAACCTGCAATAAGGTTTCAATGTATTGCTTTAACAGTACAGACTGACAGTACTGCTGGTTGTTTAATGAGACCCCTAGTTATGATATACTTGTATATGGTGAGTTCTCTAAGAATTCAATCACTCTGTTAGAGTTAGTTCACTCTCAAATTTGGGCTCAACATCTGATTCAGCTTCTCTTGAACATTTCATTATCCTCAGCTAATATAAATGATTTGATGATATGTGATAATAATTTCTCAGCTAATAAAATTGAGTTGATAATACTTAAGAATTTCTCAGTTGATAAAACTGATCTGATGATAATTTCTCAGCTAATAAAAATCATTTTCACATCATTCCATTTCATCAACATTTTGTTCCAGTAGATCTGATCGCGCCAAAAATTCTAGCCAACGAAAATGTACTTCCTGTCATTGAATTCTTATCGGATTCACCATATCTTACATGCTCATAAGTCTGTTACTTACTGGTTGTGTTGGTACCACGATGGGCTGCCCATGTAATCCAGTTTGAGGTATTCCAATTCCTACACTGGGCCAATATCCTGGTACTGCCAGGATGCTCATCATCTTTTTGTATATTCGTCCACAAATCATTAAACATTTCAACTGTCCTCTCGTAGACTGGAATACCTGAAACAGACCAGTAAATACAGACAATACATTAGTATCACCCAGTCATGTCAGCATCTCAATTTAGTTGATACGTTTCAGCCCATCACCATGTACATTTTCGTAAATAAAGGATTTGCTCCCGATGAACATGCACGGTCAGGCTGTCATGATATTCAAACTCAGAAATGATAGCATTGCTACCACAGAACTCGTCGCCTACCTAGGGATGTCTCCTGTCATAGCTAAAACTTTCACACTTTATTTGACAGCTACCTGTGCACCAGGCTATTTCTGGAGCAACAGAACAAGCCCCAGGTGGGGTATATGTATATTATTCATGCAGTTTGTTCAGAAGAACATGTTTGGGGAGAGTCAGGGAATTATTTCCAAAGAAACAATCATCAACTGTGACAGATATTGGACATTTGATTAGGAAGATTGGTAATATGAATACGTAAAACTGGTCATAATTTGACTATGGACAGCAGGCAGTTCCAGTGAACACTATTCGTGACATGGTTCACAACCGGTTTGCTTTACATGTAATTCAATTGTGAATTAACAAATACAAGTAGTTTCATCAATGTTTGTCTTAATAAAAATAAAATGCAAGAATGTACTTCGTAGTAAGGGAGCCTCTCAAACTGGCATGGCTTTGGTGTAAGACCTTCATTGAAAAGGATGTTCCACTATGTTGTTGACAAAGACTGACAATCCAGCAGGTGCTTCGGCTAACAAATCGTTACCCTCAAACTGGTCAAGCAAACCAAGTCTTACATTTAGAGTGGTCTCCCTTCCACTGTGTCTGTAAAATCACAACAGTCTACATACAGGCCTCAGGCTCCTGAATAAAAAAAGTCCCGATCCGTTAACCCCTACACGTAATGTCCGCCAAAGACCAGAAATTTCCCGATTTTTTTCCGCCTTCGTTGCAACGATTAATAGAAAGCCGTTGATACCACTGGCAAGCACCGGTATGGTATTTGTTAATTCAGCTGCAAATTTTATTTCGATTCACTGCTCGATAACATGCCTCGCCGGGGCACTATTTGCGGGGTCTGAGCACTGCTTTCAGCCGGCAGA
The DNA here is from genome assembly GCA_036873755.1 of Hanleya hanleyi. Classification (NCBI taxonomy): domain Eukaryota; kingdom Metazoa; phylum Mollusca; class Polyplacophora; order Lepidopleurida; family Hanleyidae; genus Hanleya; species Hanleya hanleyi. The sequence continues at coordinate 34,058 of JAVTVY010013032.1, forward strand.
GAAAACAGCGAAATAATGGCCTCACGTGTAGAGGCGCGCACAGCTTGAAATTTCGACGGATAATGTTTGACAAGAAGTTTAATTGTCACCTTGTTTGTAGCGCTTGAAATAAACTACTTCCTGTCGAAAGATGAAAGTCTAAACTCAATTAGGGAACAATTTTGTTAATACTGCCGAACGTGTAAATCAAGAGTCTGATGCCTACTACATCAGCATATTCTGAAAGTATCTGTTCAAACTGTGTTGGAAAATGGACTCTAGGTAAGGTATACACCGCTAAATTGGGTATCGTAGCTCAAATTATTTATTGCTTTGTGGGAATTTGGAAGATTCCGTTCAATGTGGGTGTTGAGATCGGGTGGGGTCGTTTCATTACGGGGGTGGGGGTATATTTGTTGTGTGTTTTTACTGAATAAAATCGGCTATTCGTGCCGTTTTGCAGCCGTTTACCGTCTCAAATCTTTACGACCAAGATATATTTTCAAGTAATACTGAATGGATTGAATTGTTTTTATATTTTGTGCATTTACATCATCTGGTGCCTCGCTGAAATGCTAACATTGTCGAAAATGCTGGTTTCTGGTGAGAGCGTGTGATCATTGTAATGTCCATATCTGTCTCAAGATGAACTGGCCGATATCAGCCCTGATCCAATCAGTCTCGAGGTAGAACAGAATGATCAGAGACCCGGCTGAGGATGCTTAAGTTGTCAGATACAGACATTATAGACTAGTTTTAACTGGACTATCTTCCATTTATGGATTTTTTTACCTGCATCAGTGGATATTTATTCACTCTTAGTGGAACTTTATAATAGATACATGACCTCTCTGTGCCTGCAATAATATAATATCTGGTTCAGAAAGACTCGTTTGACCTTGGCTAACGTCTGACATATACCGGAAGGGTCATCCTGAATTTATACGCCCGACATGGGGGGTATTTGCATTGTCCTCTTTTCGAATTGGCACTTTTTGGTATCTATTTGTAGAGGAAACATTTCTGCTTAATATATAACTAAATTCGACAGTTTCACGCTTCTGATTGTTCAACAAAATAAAATTTAATCCACAAAATTGCCGAAAATTAGCGTTTTTAAGAGTATCGTATCGCAAAAATGACAATAATTCAATGGAAGGACCAACATGCTTGTAACATGTTTCCGAATGTGTAGGAATATATGGACCATCCATTCAAGAACAGTGCTTCATATTAATATAAGGCAGGGGAGCTAAATTAAGTGCACCTAAATCTGTTAAGGGGAGCGACAAGGGGAGCTAAAAATCGTGCTTCTGAAAATTTTCTGGGGAGGCATTTTTCAATTTAAAAATGGAGAGTTTATTGTACCCTACCAGTGTGATATAATGAGCTCTCATGATCATATGTTTGGAATTCCCAAGATATCAAGTTGTGAAAAATATATATTGATCCAATCAATTTGTCAAAGGCCAATGCCATTCCTATACTTACTGAACAATATTATAAGAACTAAAATCTTTGAAACTAATGACAAATAGAACATCTTTACTAGTCCGAAAATATTACTGAATAATTTTTTTTCCGAGTGACATTTTGTGTACCAAAGAGTGTCAAGCTGAGTGACATATCATATGTTTCAGCTCACTAGATCTACCATACATATGATTTATTTTTTTCAAGATATTCATACTTTTTACTGGAAATTGGAAATATTTTATTGTTGTTGCTGCTAAACAGGCTTGGTATTCAGATGAAATGAGCTACGTAATATCGCCATAGCTAAATAAGGCTTCAATTCAATTTGTAATTTCTGAAATAATGCAGCATTTTATATCGGTCTCATAAAATTAGACTTGCGTATCCACGTGGCCGATTGCCCACGATCCACACACGGAACTGTTTACGTTGAACAGATTACCAACGAATAAACAGGGTCCACATGAGACAAACTGTAACCGAATTATATTAAGTACTGGTAATTTGAACTTATCGTTAAAAGAGCTTATTACCGGCATTTATTCTTGGTATTAATCTACTAGTCCGCGTTGTTGTCAGCGTAAAGTGTCAACGACCAGGAGTTTTCCCCGCGACAAGAGGCTGAGATGATAACGAAGTTTTCATTGGCTAAGAGTAGCGCCTTATCATGACCCAGCCAATCTAAATGCCAGTACTGGAATACGTTGCTTTCAGCCAATATGGCGGCGAGTCAACGATGTTAGGCGACATTCCTGTATTCATGGAAAAAAAGCAGCAGAATGGTTTTAAATAGAGATGGAGCGCGTTATAAATGGGGCAGGGCGCATTTTAATTGAGGGGCCTGACAATGTTTTGCACCATGCCATACTCGATGCATAAACAATAGGATATTTCAGGTGCACTAAAAAGAAGTGCACCTCGATCGAGAATAAGGCGAGCGGGAGGCGCGCGAGAGCAGAAGCGCGCCTTATAAATAAAGCACTGCAAGAACTAATCATAGCATTTGTTATGGTATCTACAAACCCGGGCCTGATCGCCAAGCCCAGATATGTGCTTTAGCTAGCCGAAAACTGTTGTATTTTGATGGGGGTACATGTAGCAATACGAAGCTGCGCATCTGAAAACCCCTCGGCTCTGGGCGCCAGCCATTCATAATGTATTCAATTTGAAGCAAGACTTCAGGAACACCAAGCAGTCAAGTAACAAATATACAGATTATGAAAAAATTTGCCATTAGAAATGGCCTCTACGGTTTATGTCCAATCAGAGAAGTCGGTATTCATTACATAAGTCTGTTGATGCATCGATGATGTATACCAAATTTTGTCATAGAGCATTTGAAAATTATCAGAGATAGAGATCATTAATGATTTCGCATGAATTAAAGATGGCCGCCCATCCTTCCCACCACTCAGAGAAACTGATGTGGTTATTCATTGCAAGTGTCTTGATACATGGATGATGTATACCAAGTTTCATATAGAACACTGAAATGGTATCAAAGATATACATCATCAAAGATTTTGCATAAATTAAAGATGGCCACCAAGGTTTCCGCCCAATCAGAAACACCAGAACTGCCATTTATCGTAAGTCTATTGATGCATCGATGATATATGCCAAATTTTACATCGAGCACTCGAACGGTATCAGAGATAGAGATCATTAATGATTTCGCATAAATTAAAGATGGCCGCCCATCCTTCCTGTCACTCAGAGGAACTGATGTGGTTATACATTGCAGGTCTCTTGATACATCGATGCTGTATACCAAGTTTCGTATAGAACACTTGAATGGTATCAAAGATATATATCATTAAAGATTTTGCATAAATTAAAGATGGCCGCCAAGGTTTCCACCGAATCAGGGAAACTGGTTTGGTCATTCCTTTGAAGTTTCTTGATGCATCGATGATCTATACCAAGTTCACACACGGAACAGTGAAATGGTACCTAAGATACACAAGATTAATGATTTCGCATAAATTAATATGGCCGCCAAAGTTTCCAACCAATCAGGTCCAGATTCAATAGGGTTCTGGGTCATGTGCATATGGATGTGCAGTGCAAGTTTGGTGTGCCTAGGGTAAGTCGTTCTAAAGATATCTTGGTAACGAGAAAGCTGTGATGGTTTCGCATAAATTAAAGATGGCCGCCAAAGTTTCCAACCAATCAGGTCCAGATTCAATAGGGTTCTGCGTCACGCGCATACGGATGTGCACTGCAAGTTTGGTGTGCCTAGGGTAAGTCGTTCTGAAGATATGTTGGTAACGAGAAAGGTGTGACGGACGGACGGACAGACGGACAGACGTACATGACGACGACAATACCCTTCGGCCAAATTTTGGCCGAGGGGTAAAAACCGCATAGCGCGCAAAGTATTTGATGAAAACGCGTGAAATTTTTCAAGCTTCTGGGCAATTGAATGATGCAAGCCCATGTCTGATATCAGAATGATCGGATGAAATTAGTCCACCTAATAGGCCTTAGGCTCCTAAATAAAAAAAAGTCCCGCTCCGTTAACCCCTACACGTAATCTCTGCAAAGACCAAAATTTTCCCAATTTTTTCGCGCTTTTGTTGCAACGATTAATAGAAAGCCGTTGATACCACTAGCAAGTATGGTATTTGTTCTATTCAGCTGCAAATTTTATTTCGATTCACTGCTCGATAACATGCCTCGCCGGGGAACTATTTGCGTGGTCTGAGCATGCACTGCTTTCAGCTGGCAGAGAAAACAGCGAAATGAGGGCCTCACGTGTAGAGGCGCGCACAGCTTCAAATTTTGACGGATAATGTTTGACAAGAAGTTTGTCACCTTGTAGCGCTTGAAATAAACTACTTCCTGTCGAAAGATGAAAGTCTAAACTCAATTAGGGAACCAGCGAGGTACAATTTTGTTAATACTGCCGAACGTGTAAATTATTTAGGAGTCTGATGCCTACATGTATACACTCAACATACATGTAATATATTTGCTATAGCAGACTGCCAACAGATTTCTGGTCAGTGAAATTGGGTATCAGACTGAACTGAAATATGATCTTCATAAGTAGGGCCAACAATTGAGGCCCTAAATGGAACCCCTTTTATGCAAGGTTTTCTTTCTAAGTTCCATTCCCACAACATTCTATCAAATTTTGGTCACACACCAATGTCGCCAATGTATATAGGGAATTCAAATCAGTCAAAATCTGTATCTGGCAAGCTTAAATAGTTATTGCAAACACTTCAACAATGGATATTCCCGTCAAAATTTCGTGTTGAAGTGTTTGCGCTAATTAAAGCATGAAAGACGAAGATTCTAACTAATTTGAAACACCTACACAGTGGTGTCTTTGTTGCATGGAGAAAATTTATTGAAATGTTGTGAAATTGGGAATAAAACAGAAAAACTCCCATAGAAGGGGGTCCGTTTAGCATCTCGATTGTCAGCCCTGATGCAGTCACCATAATCACACTGGGGAATCAAGAGTTTAAAGCTGAAATGCAAATTAGGATTTTTAATCTTTCTTAGCACCCATACTTGAGTTTCCGGTCATCGGAAAGTAACAAGAAAGAAGAGTTATTACCACTTTTCCATGCATAATATTTTCACATATCAATGCCTTCAACATGGGTCATGAGACAATCATCGCCATAACTTCATTTATAGACACTGTCAGAAGCTAACAAGGATCTGGAAAACCACTGAATTGTTCTAGAAGCCCACAATTTCCGATCAGTGCCTATATACTCAAAGCATTACCTTGGACAAAAACTACTTGTGGTTTGCAATGTATCCTGGGAAGAAAACATGGTGGCTTTTGCAATTTTAGAAGACTGGAATTAGATGTATTCTTAACTATCGCCAATCTACAGGACTACATTTTCTTGAAGAATCAAACTTTAGAAATTTAGAATACAAACAGAAACAAGCTTTTTTAATGGCACATGTAAAGGAGTTACTTCCAAGTACATGACACATATCGTTTCGACATATTCCAGTTTTCTTTCCCGTACCACACCAGCTAGGGTACGTTCAGGTTACCTGGGGTTTGTCGAAGTAACGTTTGCATATCTCTCTTCAAATTATAAATATCCGTTATACTGTTTTTGTTTTCTGCAATTGGATGTGTACTTACCAACTCCGAAACATGAAGGTGATAGAGATAAATCGTCGACTGCATACCTCATAGCTAGGTATGGCCCATCTATTATGGCAGTGAATCTCAGAATAAATCTGTTCAGAATAAACAAATAACAGTTGCAATTTGTCTCAGGTGATGGATGAGCATATTTTTCACCTGTCTCCTCGGCATTTGACTTGAACACTAGAATATCGACCAATAAAATGTTGCAATAAAGTGGAGAAGATGTTGTTCATAGAAAAAAAAAAAATTCAGTTACGTTATATTATCTGTTAGAAAGCAATTATCTGTTAGAAAGCCAGTTTCTGTCAGTTTTTGAAGAAATCATCCAAAAAAATATATCTTAAAATACTTTTCCTACTTGTCCCCTGGGACAAGTAGATTATTATCTGGTAAAATCTAGTAAGTATCTGGTAAGATTATTATATACGTCTATTATGATATGCTGTATATTACATTGAATTATAAGTGTCTCTTAATGAAATGGGAAGCTATCAAAAACCCTTTACATTTATTTGACAGTTTATACCCGAATGAAATTGCAAAATGCAAAGTCAATGTGTTGGATCATAACCATGCAAGTATACTGTGATGCACTCACGGTTGGTGTATATCTGTCAAGGATATCCTCTCCCAAATCCAGTCCTTGTCTTTGCCTGAGGCATTCCACGCCTTTCTGGATTGGCTCAGACAGGGATACACCACATGCAAGGAAAGTTGTGCATTGTCATACCCCAAAAAGCGATGAGCAAAGCTGAACTGAAATCACACACAAGAACAGAATTCATTCAAAGAGGGAAATATGAAATACAGTCTAGCCTCAATATAAGGTGCCTCGATATAGCGCTCATTCTGATAATATAAGTGGGTGCTGTTGTGTCCCCCAAATTAACAATTGCATATTATTTCAACCTTTTTATAAGGCTGAAAATCTATAAGGTGGTTCAAATTCAGTCCCCCAATAAAAACGTTATAGCAAGGTTACACTGTAATAATGCCAATAATTCTAAAATTGAATATTTCAAGTACATGTATATCTAACAGCTCTCTTCGTCTTAGTAGTCTCAAACGAATAATATAATTTATATCAGTGTCTTGCGTTGGTATACAGGCTGATATTTATCTTCGAGATGAAATATCAGCCTGTATACCAACGCAAGACACTGGTATAACGAATTTATCACATTGAAGAGATATTTTCCTGGTTGGTTTAACATATATCACCAACTCGAAAGAAAAACAAGCATAGAACTCAACGTTGAACAACGTTAGACATCGTGAGTCGGACAGGCAGCTTCGATCTCTTTTCGATCCGTTTCGCGATGAACAATAAACTGGATGAAATACTTAGCTGACATTCTGACGTTCCTGTTTATGTGCATATAAAGCTTTGGATGATAATTTATTTCTTATCTTCATGATCCGCAAATACGCAATTTGCCTCGCACAACTTGTTCCAGTGGCGGAACTCATCCATACAAACTCGCGCAGACAAATTCGCCTGAAACAGGCTTTGTGTGCAGGTGTTGCACGCGCGTCCTTGACTGCGTTGGTATATGGGCACGCGCGTCCTTGACAGCATTGATATACGAGAATTCTGAATTGGTATACCAACGGTGGATAAACAAAGAATTGCAATACGGTCTAATGCACTAAGGTAATTAACCAATCAAAACCCTACAATTTACTCTGAAATGTGATAAGTTATTTTATCCCTCTGTTCTGGCAGTTTTACAGCTTCAGTCCTTTATCGACATCATGAACATGAAATGGAGCAGAGATATACTTATAATAATTTACAGTTTCAAAGTAAATACTTTATTGTATGATGATAAGCGATCTGTGAAATCTTTTCAGATCTGACACTCAATAACCTGCCGTCGTCCGCAAATGAATTTCTGCATCAATAATCTAAAGATCTTTTTTGTATGACAGTTTAGCATCAATTCCAAATTTGCATAAAAAAATAAAAATAAAAATGGAAGATGATCTTGTGCAAGAGAGAAGCAGTCAACAGTTGTCACTGCTGACAGCAAGACATCATGATGTTCATAACCTACAATCCTTACGACCATCCAAATCCAAATGAATTTCCGAGTCGTTTTCCAAAGTAGGATGTATCTGAGTCATGCTTTGATTGTGTCTGTTCATTTGAATGCTATGGAGGTGTAAAACACTTGACAGAGATCTTGCAAGCTATACATTCATATGTTATGAAGTACCGTTACTGTACAGGAAGGGTTAACTACGTCAACAGCCAAACTGTCTCATTTGTTCAACCTCAATTTTACGAAAACTTCCAAACGAACTGTTTTAAAACTGGAAAATGACCCAAAATTCAGTGGTATAAAGTATCCAGGTATATTTCAGGTATTTCTGTTTCAAAGTTCCATTGTCGATCAAAATCTTTAATTCATCCATTAGTTTGTGGTTTGTATCGTTTTACCTAATCGATACTGAATCTTGGACAATAATACAGAGGTCTGTGCTCTAATGGAAGATTACCCTTACCGAAATCTGCTGGCCGCAACCTGATCAGTGTGCCAGAACTGTTGGGGAGAGTATGCCGCTAGTGGCAGTCTCAATTGGTGATTCCACAGTGTGCCGGTACTGGCAAACAGTATGCGGAGAGTGCGCCAGAAGAAGATAAAAGTGGACCGCTAGCGGCGCACAGTGCGCAGACAGTGTGCCAGAGCCAAACTGTGAGCCGCTAGCGGCGCACAGTACGCCGAGAGTGTGCCGGAATCAGAGTATGCCGCTACCGGCACACTCTGTATGGAATGGGCTGCACTGAAGATTTGCCAGCTGTTAACCCAGTTAACTTTTGACCCCTAATTTTCAATCTGGATAGGAAACTGTCCAAACTGTACCAGTGCACATCACAGAAGGAACTATACAAAATTGATGTACCACACTGTACCACCTAGTTGAAGTTATAGTTATTAGGGAAATGTTCTCAGAATGAACAATTAATTCCGAGACAAAATTTCATTTTAGGATTCTAATGTACCTAGTACTAACCTTTCCTATCATTGGACTACTTTTGGTGCACATGAATACATATGTAATTCGGTTAAAGACTTTCAAATCTGGCAGCTGGTGAGAATGGTGGGAGAACATGTTTGCAACCATGAGGAGTTGTTCCTGCTAACTTAGGCCTGCATAATTTACACAATTTCCTGGTCATACATGATACTGATTTGTGTGGTAAGTCTGTTTGAATACAAAGTAACAGTTTGATTATGGTTTAGGCCATGCAGTCCAGTAATTTTGTAGACAAGTTGTAGTTTTCTCTGCCATGTTGATCATTGTGTTCTTTCATTCATTCATTGTCTGTTTATATTTCATTGCATGCCAGATCTTATGTACAACAGTTTGAGTAGACTGATTTGTACCATTCATGTGGAGGTCAGGATGATGTCATACTGACCACCACCATGAAAATATTGATAAGCCCAGAAGTTATTGTTAGAGTGCGCCAGAATGTTGCCGGAAGAGTGCGCCGGAAAGCTGCTGGAAGAGTGTGCCTGAAGGCTGCAGGAATATATAATTAGTTTGCGACAACCTTGCCGCAATCTGTATAGTGTGCCGGAAAGCTCATTTGCATGTGAAAATCTCTGTTGCGCCAAGGTTGCCGCAAACTCTCCGGCACACTGTGCGCGGTGACGTTGCCAGAAAGTTTGCGGCAAGCTTGCCGCAACCAGTGTGCCAGAAGAATATTATTTCGGTAAGGGTATATACACAAACCTGACAACTACCAAAATCTTCATTGTTTTCTAGCTTCTTCTGAGTTTCTAGTGGTGGAGGCAGGAAAAGATTACTGTCTAGTTCTGCTTGAGGAACTGCTGTGCCGTCAGCCTCGCCTTCAACATACATGTAATATCCTGGAGATAAGCGAGAGAGAAAGAGAAAGACAATTAAGGTTTACCGTCATGTTCAGCAATCCCTTACAGAAATTTAAGGTTGCAACTAGCTAACACAAGCTTACCTTAAGCTAACATGCCTCCAACAAGCTTGCGGCAGGCTAGCACAAGACTGCAGCAAGCTTGTGCCGGCTCGCAGCAAGGTGGCACAAGACTGCAGCAAGCTTGTGAAAGCTAACAATATCGGTCTGCCAAGGATTGTGAGCTTGCACCTTGGCATGGCAAGCTAGCGCAAGCCTGCAATATTTTCAGACAAGCTAGCAAGATTGCCATATTTTTAGGCAACCTACAGTGTATACTGACCGGAATTGGCGAGCTTGCGCAAGCTCGCACCAAGGGCAGGAAGTACAAACTAATAGCAGATGGTTTCTATTTAATGCCCAGCATGGGGCCACTGGTATCCATGGGAACCAGCTCTTTCCAACAAGGGTGTAATATCAGATGACCAACATTCAAATTCAACTGGTTTTCAACCAGTCAAGACACTTTTCGGTCTGGCTCTTTGGTTTTCTTCTCTCCACTGAAAATATTGTAGTTTCCAATACACCTGGTGGATAGTTCTAAGTTTCCTGCTTCATGCAGTTACAATGAGTTTAGGACACCAACACTCAAGCTGACAGAACCATGAAGAAATATGTTACTTTCAGTGTAGTTTTTGGTGGAAGCTAGCTCAGGAAAAGCAAAGTTTTATAGATTGACCTACACTTGCAAGTACAGCAGGTCAAGAAGTTGGAGAGGACGAAAATATTTAGCTTGCTGCCAAGCTCAAGGTGAGAGAATACTGCCTTAAACTTCAATCATCAATTAATGTATGAAAAGTATTTATAGTTTAGTCTGGGGATCTGAGTACAGTTTATATTAAAAACAGTATGGAATCAGGATCAAATATGTGCAGACTGGGATATTGTTCACAAGTAACTTATTGAGCCTGTAAAACCGTCAGATTATTTATTTAATGCAGCAAGAACAAGTTTGCAAAAAATGCATACATGTACTATTATACTAATGTTACTAATGTCCATATAATACAGATGCCTGGGCCCAGACAGAAAATCTGCCTTGGAAATCTGTTGAACATTTTTTATTTTATTTTAATTTATCTATTTTCTTAGCTAGAATTTACATCCTGGGATGAAATTCCTGTGAACAGACTATACATGTATATGATGCAACCAGAGATACAGAATGAGATGAAAATGCCAGAGAAAACTAAATTAAACTCATGATATTCAGACAATTGCCAAGTTTCTAAACGTATGCCTTTTTCTGATCAGAATCATTAATTATTATAGTTAAGATAAACTTTTGTGATTTGTAGGATAAAAATAATACGTTTAAAAATTGTTTTAAAAATGCTGTATCTTGTACTTGAATGTTATGAATCATGGTACATGTAGGCCTACATTTCAACTCCAGGCCAACATTCGAGCTCGCAGGCCTGGAAATGCATTGTTTTGGCGAGCTTGCGCAAGCTGGCCGCGAGCTTGCGCAAGCTGGCCGCGAGCTAGCGCTAGCTGGCTGCGAACTTGTACAAGCTAGCCGCAAGCTTGCGCTAGCTCGCAGGTTTGATTAGGTAAGGTTAGCATCTGCTAGCTTGCAGCTAAGTTGCGCTAGGTTGCTGCTAAGTTGCGGCTAAGTTGCACTAGGTTGCAGAATTACCAATTGCAAGCTTGCAATGTTTCAAATGTGAGCTAGTGGCAAGCTCCAGGCAAGCTAGTGGCCAGCTAACCATGTTAGCTAACAACAGGCACACAATGTGAGCTAGCTGCAACCTTAAATTTCTGTAAGGGATATTTCAGCCATATAGCGACGATCAAACAAAATTCTAAGTATTCAACTTAATAGCTTAGTAATCAAACACATTAAAATATACACACATTAAAACTTAAACCGATTTCTCTCAAATAACCCAAGACACAGTCCTCCCTCACCCGACCAAAAAGATCTTCCAAGTAGTCGCTCGATAAAAAGAACCTCTTACAATATTAAAATCTATACAGTCGATAAGAATATGTTTCACTGGGAGATCTTCATGGCATGGAATACACCTTGGGACTGGCTCTTTTTTTTTTAGTAAATGTTCGCGAGTTAATCATGTATGGCCGATTCTACATCGCCTGATCATGGCTTGATCAAAACGTTTCTGGCTGTTCAGATGAGTATAGCCTACAGTTTTTTTTAACTCGTGAAGTTTTTTATTATTCACAGCATCGTAGACAGACATCAGACAGATAGTAGGTAGATATATGTCAGTCAATTACAGCTTTTGGATAAAGCATTATTCATATTTTTTAGTCTGCTTCTTTCCTATTCGTCACACCTTCCTAGTATTGGAGTAACACACTCTGACTAAATTAATACGGTAAATTCCCTAATAATTGGCGAATCGGAAGTGAAACTTGCCACTCCAAAAGATGTGCCACCTTTCCAATTATTTGTCACGACCATTTCATGAAAGCGGGCGTTTTTCAATTATTTGTATTTGTGGTCTTGAATCTTGAGCCTCTTAAAATGACTGCATTTTCCATTTATTAGGATGGGAAAAATGACAGCCGAGAAAAAAATCACCGTTTTCCAAATTAATTAGGGCGGCCAATTATTAGGGAATTTACCGTACCCATGAAAACCTGGAGCGCATGCACATTCAGTCCAAATCATATACAAGTTTATCAAATGAGGCCAGGGTGATGAAAACTGCATCTCACATATCTTATAAATTAAAGTAAGCAAGTTTGACACTCAACTACTAGTTTTTGACAAGGGCACATGTTAAAATACATGTTTATCTGTAATATCATGAAAACTCTGCTCACCAACAGATAATGTTGATTTGATGAGAGCCAAATACACACACAAGCTGCATGCCACATTTTTCAACATTAGTCTGTTGAAGTCATACAGACTGTTCAGAAGTTCATTAGACCCAATTTTTGCTGGCTCTTGCAGGGATCATACACTTCAAACAAGAAAAAAATCCAGGAGTTTTGCAGGTCAATAATTTTAAATTTCCAGGAGTCCTTAGTATAATAACTCGCAACAAAGATGAGCAAATTAATGACCTTCAAGAACAAATTCTGGCAAACTAACATGTGGCATCAGACCGCTGAGTCTTCCAGGAGTTTAACTTATTTTTAAAGTAATCATAATCTCTCAAGTAAAGTTCAGATCAAATGAAATTCCATTGAAAACAGTGTCTGAAAATATTTTGTCATTTTTCACGATTTTATTACAAAGAGTAAACTGCAAAAAAGAATGGGGTTCTATGGTGGACTGTTGCGATCATATCTAGGTCTGGTGACGTCACACATATACATGTATTTCAAACTTTGTATGCACTTTCTAATACAGACCCACTGTTCCAATGTACATGTTTCACCAAAATCAAGGAAATTAAATGCAACATTCAAATTGACTTGGTACTTATGAGTTACCATACAAAAGTTAAGTACTTTTTACCTGGTTAGCAAAAAAATCGCATAAATAAAGTAAAAATATATTTGGATACAGTTGAAATTTGTCTTTCATCGACCTTCACTTCGTCAGAGGGTTTACTATCACTTTAAGTATTTTCCAGGACTAGTATTTTCCAGGACTTTGCAGGTTAGCAATTAAATTCCAGCAGTTTTAAGGACTTTCCAGGAGGTGTTATGAACCCTGCTCTTGGAGCAATTTGGGGCTGATTAATTAGACTTAATTCATTGGGATTTGATACATCAGACTCTTGAGGTGAATTACAAGAGAGAGGCTACACAATATGAGAGACCTGTTCTCTTGGTGTGATCAGGACCAATTCCTGGTGTCTCCTCTGATCCATTGTGGCGCCTCCATTTCAAGCCACTGGCGTGGGCCCCCTGCTCCCAGTTACAGTTATTATCCTCGTCATCAAACGTACAGTATGCATTTTTTGGTAAGCCATCTGAAAGAGAAAATCAAACTCGTTATGATTGCAGAACTTGACTGGCAACCTCATTCAGAATTATCTGTACTTGCCGACCGGAGGTGGTTCACTCTGGGTACTCCAGCTTCCTCTATCACTTCAAATGTCTGTCGCCATGAGATATTCTTGTTGTGCCATTAAACCCCAACTCCCCCCCGGTCCAAATTCTGAAAAGTTTTGAACAATTCTGACTGTATGAGCACAGCATTTTGAGGAATGACTTTTACAGTATTAACAGTGTGAAGTATGTTAGGATTGATAGTTTAACACAGACACATAAGGTTGTTTACCGACAAGTCAAACCCAATGATGACATCAAAAGGTTTATGGAATATTATGTTGGTTTCATTGTGAATCGACTGCTCAAGGCTTCACTGCTTCATCTTAATATTTTTCATGTGTTTCCTCCAATCAATCAATGAAAAGTACATTGATCCTCTTGTTAAAAGATATACAATTGAAAGACATAATAACAGAAGTCTCAATCTGGTCACAATCAGGGGACTTAACTCTTACTGACCAACTTCTCCTGGAACAGCCAAGAAGTCCGCTCAGACAATGTCTCACAGTAGTTAGTGTGTTTTTAGTGGTGGCTACTATATTGCAGTCAGTTGAAAGAACATGATTTAGTTTCTTGCCTGATGCAAAAATGTAGGCACTTTAACCCTACCTGGTGGGGGGGGGGGGGTTGTCGCTGGAAGGGCTCATGACCCCCTCCCTGCCAAAGCGTATATTATTTTGCTGTGTTGGGTGCCAAAGTAACAGGCTCTCTAATGGTTGGCTGGCCACATTGAAAAAACAAAACACTAAGCATGGCAGTTTTTGTTAGAAGCTGGCAACTATGCTTGATATCTTCTGAATAACATACTCTACAACATAGGTGGATGTACTCTCTGAGCTGAAAATCGGACATACCATACAGGACAAAACTTACCATTTTTAAGTTTTGATAGTTTTGTCAATTTACAAAACCCAGGCTTCAAGAAATATAAGACACTCTGATATACCCTCATATGATATACTGCACTCAAATACAAATTAATCAAATTAATTTTTAAACTTATATCAGAAAGTAAAGAGATTTTAAATACCAAAAAAAAAAGTTTTTCTCAATTTTCAGTTTTACCGTACAATTACATGAATATGAAGGGAAGCTTGTCTAAAAGAAGGATACAAACTTTCCACAATGTGACACATCTGAAAAGAAAGCTCACTTCTATATTTGATGACAGCACAATATTTAAGGATACTGAGCCCTCCTGACTGAAGAAAATGGCCATTTTTTTTATTACCCAAATTCAATATTCAAGATTAGATCTTCCTTCTGTTGAAAAAAAAAGTTTGAAATTCCAATTCAAAATAGCGTAATTTAAGGGTTGAATCTGTTTTCCTGAGTTTCCTGACTTGATTACTTGTAGAGGTGTGAAAATTAAACAGATTAGTGCACCCCTGCTGACAGCCGATTGGCCTGTTGGTCGTCTGTGTATTGTAGAGTTAACTGGCTATAGCTTAACCAGGAAATCGCCTGTTTGCATCAGTTGTACGACTTGCCACAAAGCATGGGTCGATGGATGATTTGTTATCTACCTTTTCCATGTTTCCTATAGGCTAATTATCTAAAACATATATTCCGACAGACCATCATTCTTTATATCATTTTTGGTCTTACGACATCGCTCCATGCTATACCTAATACAGTTAGCCCCACAAAATATATATATACAGTAATATCTTATGTGTAATGATTAAACTGAAGTAAAAACTTGTCTGGTTTGCATTTAGGCATCATCCAGTTTGCACTTTCAGAAATCACTTAGCACTTTATGTGATCAGTGAATGAATGGTTGAAATAAGTGTGATCAGTGATTGATTGATTGATTTATTGACTTTTAAGGGCCGCTTCCCTTACGGATTTCGCGGCCCACCTAACAGATTACATAGGTATTTACATGGGTATTCTTGACTGGAATATATTTTGTCTATACTTTATATAATAACGACTATTTACAAGGTAAAGTTCTATGTACATGGAGTAGTAGAAAAGGAGTATAAACAAAAGTAAACAAGTATTAAATAGTAATTGGCAGTTATTTTACAGTTCCATTGTTCTCTGCATTATTATTTTTAGTTCTTTTCCGCCCCACCACCGGCCAGGAAAAGCTCCGGTATAGTACTTTGTCGCCATACTCGAGGAAACCTGCACCCCATCCCAATGCGGCACGGCTCACCCAAATGGGGTGTTGGGTAGTTGTCGTCAGTACGTTTGATTTGTTGAGATCGTAAGCGGGTAGATATATCGGTGCTATTCCTCTGGTCCAGAATCTGTTGGTTTTCTAATGTTTTTGTTGTTCATTTTCCCTTTAATAATGACTTGGTAGCTTCTGTTAGGTCAGTTCGTCGGTGCATGTTTTTGTTTGTCATCTCCTGGTCCACTGTTTTCTGTTTTTGGGGCGTTTCTTTTTTTCTGTTTTTTTTATATTTTATTTTCTCTGGTTTCCAGTAATGTCTGCTCCTCAAGGCTCCCAGTATGGCCCGTCGCATAGACCGGTAGAACAGCTCCTGGCCTAAATGGTTTAGGTGGACTCCGTCGTGGATTAGGATTTGTTTTTGGGGGTGGATCATTCCCCGGTGTTTCCAAAAAGTGGCCACTGTGTTTTTACTTAGTAGTTGGTTAAGTTTTTGAATTTTATTGTTGTAGGAATGGACCAAAATGTGCTGAGTTACCAGTGATGGAACACCAGCTGACTGATGTAGCTCCTCAGAATTTGGTCTGGAGTTCACCTATCAGGGCCATGATGCCGCTTCATTCTTGTAGGAGTCCGCATCATTTCCTCCAATATGGAGGATGAGTAGGTCAGGATTTGTCTCCCGTGTGTTCAGTGTGTACTGAGGCGGCTATTTATATACAAAAGGGCTATGACATCTACTCATAAATGACTGACAGCTTGTTCACTCAGACAACCCGCTGAGCGGTGACCGTAAAGGTGTGAAACAAGCTCGTGGAACGAGTTTCAGTCATTTCTGCACATTAAAATCTGATTAAAAACAAAATTTTGAAACTACATGTATACCAAACTATAATTGCTGATATCATTATCTCTCAATACTTGACTCTGATGTCAATTTGAAAAAAATATAAAATTTGAGCGTCAATTGCAGCGTCGAGACTACTTCAGCACCTTTTCCCTTTTCGATCTATTTCTTCTATTCCTTTTTCCACCTAATTCACATGAACATGGTTTATTTCTCCAAAAGTATTTATCCAAGAGACCTTAAATTTGCTGTGATTGTTTGATACACCATGTACTCCTTAAAGGTGAACTGCAAAGCTTTTAATTTTATCTAAAATGTTGCTTATATAAATCTTGTCTTATGTGACATAACTTTTATACCTTTTTGGGGCGAATATATTTTGCAAAATTTTACTAACAATATTTAAGTTATCCTGTTATAAATCTGTTTCGAAAACTTGCATCGCTTGTCTCCCTTGGTTTGTAGAACGTTTTGACGTTATAGCGGTCTCTAATATTTACTTTGTTTTTACGGCCGGATCAATAGCTGTCTCAGCTAATTGTTTTTATCGTTGTATCAATATCCGACTACAAATAAAGTTTGAAATGAAATTGGTATCTCATGTCGGAGAACATGCCCATATCCACTGCATTCCGTATTCAACCAAGTTTATACTGTACATAGAAGATGTAGACAATGTGAGGTTGATTGCTATAGCCGAGTCCCCTTTAAGTGAACAGTGCACCCAATTTATGGACTATGTGACAGAATACTGGATCGAAGGAGGCTGGGACAAGAGAGTATGGAACCATCATCAAACAGAGGAGTCCCGCACAGATAACAGTGTCGAGGGATGGCACCATAGGATAAATTCTGTCGCCGGGAAGTCCCATCCGAACTTGTTCGAATTCATTAGGTTTATGAAACGGGAACAGTCCGTCACCGAAACAAAAATATCTCAACTTGAACTAGGTGTCAGATTTACTCCAAAGAGGCGGAAGTATCGAAAACTGGACGAGAGATTAGTTGTGTTGAAACAGAATTGCTGATGGAAATATCAGTCCCGTTGGATTTGCTGACAGAGCTTCATATCTCTTCCATATGGGTGAAAAATAACATGTAAATTGTATTCTATGTATGTATTTTGTTTCTATGTATGATATAACAGTTTGTAAATTTGTTATGTACAGAATAAAAGTTGTCTTAATCTATTTAATCCTGCTATTGTGATATATCCACCACGCGGCTTTCACACGTATGCCAGTCTCATTTCGCCAACTCGACATTTTGGTAAGAGAAGAATAAAAGTTGGCGAAATGAGATGACACGTGAGGAAAAGGATGGTGGGCAATCCAATGCCAGATATAAACAATGCCCTTCCCTAAACCCCAGCATTAAGGATGGCCAAGAATTATGAATGGAAATGGCAAAGCTTTCACTTTTTATACAAATACAGTACCAGTACTAGTACATTAATTTGTTTTAATTCATTGTTTAACCTTCTGCGTAAAGGGTCATTGGTAAATTCAAAATGACATCCATTGTTAGGGTCAAGCAAAACTGGCATTTTTCCAAAGCTGTTCATCTCATTTAAAATAATTGTATATTGTACACATTATATAAATATAGCTCCTAAATCTCTATTACCATATTTTAGGTGTATATAGTTGACTCATCTATTTTTCAATGCAAAGCATGCTTCATACAAGAGTCCATGACATTATCCCCCAGCGACAGTTTCCCCCGCGACATTCTCCCCCACAACATTTTCCCCAGGCGACATTTTCCCCACCCTAATATTACGTGCTGTACAATTACGATCTACCGACAATCGCAGTCGCGACCCTTTCCTCACCTTGATTTTTTTTTTTACATTTGCACGTAGGAGAGTTCTAGGAATTCAAGGGAGATTACTTTTTAGTTAAACATCGGCAGATGTATGCAAACGTGCCTTCTTTTCAATATCACCAATTTTCCTCAATACTTTTGGGTAGATTTTTTTCTGTGATAATGTATTTTTTGAAAGTTCAGTTTTGACAATCGTTATGAATGAAATATTTTTTATTTTAATGTTCAGTTTTGTATAAAATCTTTAAGAATTAAATATTTTCAATTCAAATTCGAATGTCTAGCTAGTACCGCTTTCATGCAGCGGGATTTTTGATCACTTTCCATTCATTGGCATATAGTCTTTTTGAGTTACGATCCGAATAAATAACTGATTAATCCGTAATCCTATGGTAAGTCATCTAGCCTACCATTGTTTCACTCGCCCAATTATCTTCATCTTACTGCTCCTGCTCGCTGATTAATCCGTAATCCCATGATAAGTCTTCCAGAACTATTGTTTCATTTGCCCAATTGTCTTCATCCTACTAAGAGCTTTGACCTCCTGTCGCCCTGCATATTTTACAATAATATCTGCTGATGTTTAACTAAAAAGTAATCTCCCTTGAATTCCTAGAACTCTCCTACGTGCAAACCCCAAAAAAATCAAGGCGAGGAAATGGTCGCGACTGCGATTGTTGGCAGATCGTAATTATTACAGCATGTAATGTTAGGGTGGGGAAAATGTCGCTGGGGGAAAATGTCGCCTGGGGAAAATGTCGTGGGGGAAAATGTCGGTGGGGAAAATGTCGCGGGGGAAACTGTCGCTGGGGGATAATGT